>JAYMSL010001451.1:0-17208 GCA_036897195.1 Plantago coronopus
CGGGCCGCATGCCCCTTGTTTTGCGCGTAGATTCTTCTTGTGGCATGTTTTTGGACCGACTATTGGTCCGACTCGACCAGAAAAGCTTGTGAACCACGCCTTGGATCTTTATCTTCAATAATAGCCCGATTTAGGCCAAATTATGCCCAAAATTCATCGAAAACACAAACTCGCCCAAAAACATGACATAATCTGAAAACATGCAAAAACAATGCAAAACAAGACTAAAGTGGGGACAAACCCGCGTTAATGTTAGCGAAAAAGAGTCGTAAAAATGGGTATAAAATGTTGTCATCAGTCCCCTCTTAAAAATGCTTTTGTACCTGTTAGAATTATACTCCCTCCGCCCAAGGAGAAGCTTCTCATTTTGTTTTTTGGTCAACAAAATAAGGAAAGTATTACTTTTCAAGTATTATATTGTAAGTGGGTGGTTGTAGTACGTTTTGGTGTGTTGTAATTAAGTTAGTGGACAAATATGGCCCACCACAAGTCCAATAAAGGAAATGGGAAGCTTTGTATTGGACTATAAAAAAGGAAAGTGAGAAGTTATTGACTGGATGGAGGGAGTAGGAGATAATATCATGATGGCTCATGAGTTTCTGCATACTATGAATAAAAAAAAGGGTAATAGCAACTTTATGGAGCTTAAATTGGATATAGATAAAGCTTATCACAAGCTTAGTTGGGAGTTTCTGTTGTTTACTCTTAAAAAAAAATCAATTTTCCTGGTAAATTAATTACTATCATCATGCAATGTGTTACTACTAATTCTACTTAGGGTTAATGGTATAACTTCTGGGTTTTGGAGTCCCCGGAGAGGTTTAAACTTTAAGGCAGGGAGACCCTCTTTCCCCATACATGTTTATTCTTTGTCAGGAAATGTTAGTGCATGTACTTCAGAAACAGGTGGATAATAATTTGCTTAATCCTCTTACCCTTCAAAAATGTGACATGAAAATTCCTATAATTTGTTTTGCAGGTGATTGTCTAATCTTCTGTAAAGCAAATAAAACCTCTATTAATACCCTGCAGAGGGTTCTTAGTTCGTATGATAAGGTTGTTGGCCAGTGTGTTAGTTAGGAGGAGTCTAGAGTGGTTTTTAGCCCTAATTGTAAACCTCAATTTAAAATGAATATCATTGAGTCTTTAGGAGTCTCTAATAATGGCAGACTTCATAGGTATCTTGGCCTTCCTTTTATAATTGGTAGGAAAAAAAGCTGATTTTTTTTACCATATTATATAAGAAAAAAAAAGGTAAAATGGATAGTATATAATAGGTTCTTGTCCATGACTGGTAGGACTACTCTTACTAAATCTGTTGCTTTTGCAATTCCAGTTTATGCCATGACTGTTTGTCAGATTCTTGATTCTGTTATTTCCAAGCTTAATTCTATTAATAATAATTTTATTTGGAATGCTAGTAAGGGGGTAGGAAAAGAGCTAAAATTAAATGGAGGAATGTTTGTACTTTAAAGAAGTTGGGAGGACTTGGGATTAAGGTGCTACTACTTAAACCAAGCCTTTTTTATTAAGCTTTGTTGGAGACTGGTTAATCACACTAATAGTTTGTGGGCTAGGGTTTACAAGGCTAAATACCTTCCTCATTCTTCCTTTTGGGATGCTGTTACTAAACCTACTGATAGTTGGTTTTGGAAAACTATGCTTAAGTATAAGGATCTTCTTAAAAATAACATCTTCTGACAAGTTGGCAATGGTGCATACATTGATTTTTGGGAGGATAATTGGATGGATGGAGGGAAGCTTACTGAATGTTTAGATTTAAATAATACTCCACATCCCTTCAAAGTTAAAGATATGATCACTGATGGTAGTTGGAATGTTATAAAACTTTGTAACATTGTGCATATAAGTGTGGTAAGCAAATTTGTTAATGTTCCTATCTTGGGTGGTACTGATAGGCCTCTTTGGGCTCATACTACCAACGGTACTTACACAGTTAAATCTGGATATGATTTAATTGTTAAACAGAAACAAAATGGCCCTCATTTCCCCTGGGAAATAGTTTGGAAGGTGGATCTTATTCCCAGGATTAATAACTTTGTATGGCTAGCTTTGCATATGACAGGATTCACTTTAAATAGGCTGGCTAAGATTTGGCCTGAAATTCCTAGTTTCTGTGTTTTATGTGGTAGGGAGTCTGAATGTATTAATCATATCCTGTTTAAAAAGATGAGCAATTTTAGGAATGCAGTCTTGCCTTCTGCCTTTTATGAAAACTATGATAATATCAGGAAGGTTTATTTTTTGCATAAGGAAACAGGAGAGGACATGAAAAAGTTTGCTATTCTGGCATGGATTATATGGAGGTCCAGAAATGATTTCCTTTTTCATAATAAGGAAGTCCAGTTTATGAATTTGATTCATCTCTATCATGCTACTATTAATGATCATCTTGTGGTGTTTGGCAAATTTAAGCATACTCCTCATGTGATTAAGTTTAAATGGCAACCAAGTGTTAACCATCAAGTTACTGTTAACACTGATGGTTCAGCAAAAGGATGTCCAGGAGAAGCTGGTATAGTTGTATTTTCAGAAGTTATAGTGGGCAGTTTATTAGAGCTGCTGCTAGATATATTGGTATTACTAGTAATAATGTTGCTGAGCAATTCATATGGCTCTGATCCTTGCCCATCAGATGAATTACAGTACTATCCAGATACAAACTGACTCTGTATATGCTTTTAATTGCATCTGCAGGATCATGGATCCAGCTTGGAAGGATTGGATGATGGTGCTAGATATTAAGGACATGACGAAGAAGTTCAACCAAGTTAATGTAGTCTTGGTCTCCTCCGTCCCACAAAACATTACCCATTAGGGTTTGCGCGCAGTTTAAGAAAATGATTTAAAGTAATGGAGTAAAAATGAAAAAGTAAGTGGAGTAAGTTACTTTTGAAAATGTGTGGTGATAAAGAAGTGTGTTGATGTTAAACTAATGTTTTATTGTATGGGTAGCTTCCTTATTTGGTAATTGGTAAAGTTTTGTAGGACATCCAAAAATGTAAAGTGGGTAAAGTTTTGTGGGACGGAGGGAGTATATAGGGAATCAAACAATGTTGCTGATTTGCTGGCTAAGTATGGTAGTAGTATGGTCTGTAACTTAAACTATCACTTGGTGATCCTTTTGTTGCCTTGGACAATATGTTTAGGTTGTTTGTTTGGGATATCTGTCTGCAATGGATTGTTGAGGGTGTACAACAAGACATTGTGAAACATGCAAGGATTGTGATGTTAGGGAGTTAGGAAACTCGGGTTTTTTTTAACAGGAAACGCGTTTTTTATTCCATCAAACAGGTTGTTTTACAGAGGGAAACCAACCCCCGGTTTCCTAACCAGTCTAACAGACAGACCACTAGAAGCCCTAAGATCAGCAGCTACCTTAATTATCCTAACAAAGTGCCTGCATTGGTCTTGTTGTATAGCATCAACAAGCCAGGCAGGGAAAATGTCCCAGACTAACAACCTAAACTGGGGATCCAAAACATCAAAAGGGGTGATAGCATCCTTGTTCATATTACATGCCAGAGAACTAGAGTACTTAGCCAAAATATCAGAGACATTGTTTGCTTCCCTATATACAAAGACTATATCTAACTTCTTGAACTTGAGAGCTTGCTGCTTGATTTCAATCACCAAAGGCCAATCCATCCAAGCCGGATCCTTGTCCCTGCAAATACACATAAAAGCATATAAGGAATCAGTTTGTAATTGCACAGAAGTGTAGTACATTTGGTGAGCTAAAGTCAGAGCCATAGCAATGGCTTTAAGCTCAGCCACATTGTTATTAGTAATTCCTATGAACCCTGAAGCAGCTCTGATAAACTGGCCCTCCTTATTTCTGAAAATACAGCCTATGCCAGCAAGGCCAGGAGAACCTCTAGCAGAACCATCAGTGTTAATGGTAATCTGATGATCATTACTAGGGTTCCATTTAAATCTAATAGTCATAGGAATATGACTAAACTTCTGAAATATGACTAAATTATCCTGCATAGAGTTATAATAGATTTTAAACAACCTGTTGTAATCATACCATCCTCCTTTAAAAACTATCTCATTCCTAATTCTCCAAATGGCCCAGATAAGAGTGGCATAATTCCTAAGAGTTTCATTAGACTCTTTTTGAGTAAGGAAGATTTGAGTAATGGACAGTTGTCTGTCATAAACATAAGAGGGGATAATAGCATGCCTTATACCAGATAAAATTGGACAATGTAAGCATAAGTGATTGATATCTTCTGCATCAGAGCCACAGAAGACACATAAAGCAGAGGACACTAAGTTATATCTGGCCAGTCTATCCAAAGTTGGTAACCTATCATGCAGAGCCTGCCATATGAATATTTTGATCCTAGGAATCAGTTGCAACTTCCAAATATTATTCCAAGGCAAGTGAGGCCCTATCACACTTTGAGATATGATAACCCCATAAGCAGATTTAACTGTATAGTTCCCTTGGGGAGTGTGAAGCCACACACACTTATCAGGGCCTTCTATAATGGGGATGTTAGCAATGATGCAGACAATGTGAGCAGGAAGATGATCACACAGACATCTGAGATTCCAACTACCATTTTGTATAAAGTGATCAACAGTTAAGTTTGGATTATGTCCATTCCTAAACTGTTTCAGTTTAACCCCCTTAATCCACATATCATTCCAAAGGTTTATAGTCTTACCATCTCCCACTTGCCAGAAAATATTTGATTTTAGAAAAATTTTAGCACTCACAACTGATTTCCAAAACCAACTATCAGTTGGTTTGGTGGTAGCATCCCAGAAGGTAGAGGATGGAAAGTATTTAGCCTTATAAATTTTAGACCACATACTATTTGGATTAGAGATTAACCTCCAGCATAATTTAGCTATGAAAGCATCATTAAAAGCAGAGAGGTTTTTAATTCCAAGCCCCCCCCCCATACTCACAGGAGTACAGACAGACTTCCACTTAACTCTGGCCTTCTTCTTACCCCCTCTAGCAGCATTCCACGGGAAATTGTTATTAATGGAGTCTAACTTAGTTACTATGGATTCAGGGATTTGACAGACAGACATAGTATAAGAAGGGATAGCTGAAGTAACAGCTTTGATGAGAGTACATCTACCTGCCATAGATAGAAACCTATTATACCACCCCTCCATCTTCCTTTTAGTTTTTTCAATCAAATCATAGAAGAAATCAGCCTTTTTCTTGCCTAACATAAAAGGTAAGCCTAAATACTTATCATGTCTCCCGTTAGTAGTAACATTCAGGTTGTCAATGATTTTTAATTTAAACTGAGGTTTACAGTTAGGACTAAAGATAACCCTAGACTTAGACCAACTAACAGATTGACCAGCAGCATTCTCATACCAAGCAAATAATCTTTTAATAGTAGAAACAGATTTAGAGTTGGCTTTGCAAAACAGAAGGTAATCATCAGCAAAACATATTATAGGGATTTTCATAGAGCAATTCCTAAGGAGAAGAGGATCCAATAACAAATTATCAACTTGCTTCTGCAACAAATGGACAAGCATCTCTTGACATAAGATAAATAGGTAGGGAGACAAAGGGTCCCCCTGTCTAAGTCCCCTTCCAGGGTTCCAAAGATTAGAGGTAATACCATTGACTCTAACACAAGTAGAAACAGAGGTCACACAACACATAATAATTTGAATAAGTTTAGGAGGAAAATTAAATTTCTGCAAAGTAAACTGCACAAACTCCCAACTCATTATATCATAAGCTTTAGCAATATCCAGTTTAAGACCAATATAATTAGCTTTGCCTTTTCTTCTTTTATTCATGGAGTGAAGGAATTCATGAGCAATCATCACATTATCCCCTATCAATCTACCAGGCACAAAAGCATTTTGCATGGGAGAAACAATACTACCCAGTAAGGGTCTAAGTCTAGCAACAATAACTTTACTAATGATCTTATAACTGACATTGCATAAGCTTATAGGTCTATAATCAGTAACCAACTGAGAATTTTCTTTTTTAGGTATGAGAACAATACAAGTTTGGTTAAGATCAGTATCAATTTGACCAGAGGAGAAGACCTTGTTAACCATGTAACAAACATCAGCTTTGACAGTATTCCAGTAAGATTTGTAAAACCCAGAGCCTAACCCATCTAGCCCAGGAGACTTATCTTGACCAATGGAACACACAGCATTATAAACTTCATACTCAGAGACATGTTTAATGAGATTATCATGCATATTACTATCAATTTGAGGCACAGAGAGGCTCATGAAAGGTGAAAGGTCCCCATAAACAGTCCTACTCTGATTTTGAAAAAAAATCCCTAAACAGTTCACAAATATCTTTAGGATTATAAACCCAATCCCCTAATTCATTAATCATACCATGAATAACATTTCTTTTATTCCTATGGGTGGCAAGAGCATGAAAATATTTGGAGTTGATATCATTACCCTTAAGCCATTTACATTTAGCCCTTTGTTGCCAAAACACTTGTTTTTGGTTAAGGGTTACATTAATCTTACCTTGTAAAGCCCTAACCTTAGGACCTATACTAACAGGATCAATGTGGAGAATTTTGTCAAGTTGTTCCAGGTCTTTTTCCATGATGTTGAGACTGTGGTTAAGATGGTGTAAAGTCTTAATAGGCCACTTAGGGATGCAATTACTCAAGTCTTTAATCTTCTTGGATAAGTGATTAGAATCCATGTGATTGAAGTTATTCCAGTAATTATTCAAGTATTTGTAAAAAGTTGGGCTATCATTCCAAGCATTCTCATATCTAAACATTTTCTTGCTTCTAGGCAACTCACTTTTATTATCAATTAGAATAGGTTTGTGGTCTGAAGCAGAGGTAAGCAGGCTTCTCACAGTGGAAAGAGGAAAGTTTCTAAACATAAATAGATGGTTTAGTTACAAATTAACCTGTCAAAGGATAATAATCCTCTGAAATACCATTTATAATGTGCTAAGTATATGTTATTTTCAACTTAAGTTCAGATTCATTCAGTTCAGTTCAGATCCATTCAGATTTTGTTAGTTCAAATTTATACTTCACTTCAGATCCATTAAGTTCAGTTTAGTTTAGTTCCGAAATCCTCAGTTGAAAAGACCAGAGCATAAAGTACATGTTAAGTTTAGCAATTTTGATTAAAGAACAATCAATCATAATGAAATTCAGAAAATTTTATAATACACTACAACCTTTGCACGTTTTTGCTGCACTTTACACCACAACCTTTGATTTTTGGTAATTCATACTTTAACCTATCGACTTTTTGGCAAAATACACAAAAGGGTTGGATGACGTTAGGTGTTAGGTGAGACGAAATGACGAAAATACACACAGGTTAACATCGTCCAACCTTTTGTGTATTTTGCCAAGGTCGATAGGTTCAGGTATGGATTACCAAAAATCAAAGGTTGTGATGTAAAGTGCATAAACGTGCAAGGTTGTAGTGTATTATAAAATTTTCTCAGAAAAATAATTAACATGTAACAATTACTTTAAGCTATTTTACAATTGACGTGGGTGGAAACGTGCTAGGACGTCCTGAACTGAACACTACTACAAAATGTACAAAGAACAGGGTGTTAAGAACGTAAGCGGATACAATAAAGGTAAACGGCTAGACCAAGGCTTCCTCACGTCGCCTCCGGTACTATGACTAGCTTTCTACCTTGTGAACTGCACAATAGAGGGGGGCGGGTTAGTAGCTTTAACAAGCTTGCCTCAGGCATACTGACAGAGACTTAACGTGAAGCGAAAGGGTGGTCGGCCTCGTGGGAGGACAACCTCTTTCTATGTGAGAAAGGGTTTAACGACATAGGGGTTCATATATTAAAAGTTCATATTGGGTATTATGAACATTAATCTGGAGGGTGGTATACCTGAAACGTGTGCCCCAAGCCTTAGGGGTGGACAAAGGGTTCGGGTAATCCCGATCCCTTCCCGACCCTATAGTAAAATATTCCGATAGGGTCGGGTATTACGGGATTAGATACCCGAATAATAAATACCCGAAATTTTTATGAAACACGCGGGTCGTGTTCGGGATTACATAATTTATTCCCGAAACCTGACGGGTACCCGAATATATATTTTACATATTTATCCTAATTTTATTGTTTTAACTAGTTTCGTGTCATTCTCCAAAATCTAAGGAACAATATTTTGAAGGATCCGTATGAGAGGGTAATTACCATTATGAGAGGGTCACTGACAGAAAGTTTTACAAATTTGATTAGGAGGTGTATACTGGTTGCTTCACTCTTAATTAATAAACACTCTTCCAATCAGTTTGACACTAATTTGTGAGTTGTGTTACTGTATGAGCACTTTCAATAATACTAATTGTTTCACACTAATAATAATGAACAATACAACATTGTAATTCTTTATTCTTCCGTGTTTCAAAATTATTTAAAAGTATTTATAAATTAAATAACTAAAATAATTACCCGATAAGGTAACTCTATCCCGATCCGATATTTTACAGATACCCGATTGCGGGTACCCGATAAATACAGGGTCGGGATTGGGATGCATTATATTAAACCCGAATTATCGAGTACCCGAAGATTAATCCCGAACCCGTCCCGCGCCCACCCCTACCAAGCCTTGTGTTTATAGTGACATGAAAAGCAACTAGGTTTCCTTTCTGGTGATCACAAGTGTCACTCATTGATTTGTTCTCACATGATGACAGAAGTCCGTGGACAAGTCAAATAGGCTTGTTGGTTTAGTCCAGCGTGCTGCATAAGCAACACTACTTGTGGGTTGGGACCTATACATACAAATTCATCATGCCTGCCTGGAAGGAGATGGCCGGTCCAGTCCTGCTTGGTGGAGGAATTCCGGATGAGCGAACTTCGGGTGATCATTTAGTGAGATTGTTCTAAAGCGTACCAGGACGGCTCCTTAGTAAGTCACGTCCTTACACATATATAAAACGCTAGGTCAGATAGATTAACTCGTTGGACATATATCGATATAACAAAAATATTATTAAAAAGGTACGAAAATGTAATGCCCTAATTAATCAAGTTGTTTATAAATTTATATATGAAACACATAAAGCTAGTTGGGGAGGTGGTTGTTGGGTGGTTCGTGGAGCCTTAATAATAACTATGACTTAGTCGGTCGACGCAACTTAGGTAATCAATATATAGGCATTGGCGGAGGTAAGGGAGTCTAGTGAGTACACTAGACCCCACTGATTTTTTTAATATATAATATACCCCCTAGCCTAATAAAACAAATCCAGGAAATAAAATACTCTTAAAACTTTGAGCGAGGACAGAGACGCTTCTCTTCTATTTTCACGGCAATCGGAATATCAGATTACTCCCATAGGTACAACGACACCGATCTTTCACTGAGTTTCGCTCACATCCAGTCTACCAGTCAATTTCAGACAACACTCTGCTCCTTTGGTTTAGGAATTGTATGAATGTAAACCCTAAGTTTTAATTTTTGTAATTCTAATGTAATGGTAGAAACATTAGAATTTTGGTTTAGTAATTGTACTTCTGGTAATTTTGTTAGTGTTTGAAACAACAGACAATTACATATACCTCCCTTATTAGTTACGTCTTTCTCATTCAGGTGACCATTAAATTATCAATTATAGTCAAGTCCAATAATCATATTTTGGACAACAACACCAAACACATCTTTCTCTTTTAAACTAGATCGCAATTTTAAAACTTTCAGTAATTGTATTTTCACCCTCATTTTTTGATTTATTTACATATATTAACTTTAATATTATAATTCATTAATTTAAAATCATTTTCAATTTTTTTTTAAAGTAAGAGAACTCCATAAATGGAGCTCGGTGAAACAGCCCCGTAGAGCTGTGAAACCGCTCCCAAGGCGCGCTGTCAACAGCTTCGCCCGGAGCTGTTCGCCAGATCTGGGAGAGCTCCAAGATCTGGCCGGAAAAAAATAAAAAACAAAACAAAACGCGAATGAAGTAGGAGGAAGAAAGGAGGATAGGAGGAAAAAGGAGAGGAAGGAGAAGGAATGAGGAGAGGAGGGAGGAAGATCTTGAAGTTCTTCAAAAATTGAAGCTTTCATTAATGTAGGTTTTTTTTTTAATTCACCTCATGGAGGTTAATACTTGGAGAAGATGAAATGGTGAAGAAGATGACCTTTATGCAAATAAATTTGAAAATTGAGGTTAAAATAGAAAATTTAATAGTTAAAGGATGTTTCACCAAAACTGATTATAGGCTTGTTTAGTTGTTTGATAAACAAATTCAGAAAAATCTGATTTTCTAGATTTCAATGTAATTGATAATCTAGTGGTCACTCAGGTGTAATTAGAGAATTTAAAGAGGGTACCCGATGTAATTCACCCTTGAAACAATTGGAGTGTTGGTAAGTATATTATAGATTTTATTATGAATTTGTTGTGTTAAATGAGCAATAAAATTTGATGCCATTGCTTCCTTTGCTCAAGTGTTAATTTTGAATTTTGATAAAACAATGGCTAAATTATGTTATTATTGTTAATTGCACAATGGATAAATGAGAGGTAAAAACACCTAAGGATGCTTCTAATCAATCAACAAAAAGTCCTTGTGTGCAGTTTAATAAAGATAATATTATTGTTGATCCAGGGAAACATTAGAGATGATGTCCGTTTGGCATACCTATTAAAAGGTTCTTGTCAACCAAGAGAGCATACAAGAAAGACAGCTTCCTTTAAAGCTTTCTATTTTGATAAAATATTCATTGTTGGAATATAGTGTATCAAAAGAATCGGCATTTTGTTTATGGTGTTATCTTTATAAAAAGGAAAATGGAAATCAAAGAGGTGGGCGTGTGTTTAAGAAGGATTTGAGAATGGGAGAAAGTCTTTTTGAGAGGTTTAAAACACATGTTGGGTGAAATAACAATAGCCACAATGAAGAACACATCGGACTTGTGAGAATTTTTAGAATCAACATCAAAGTTTATATCCTTTCCAATCAAAACCTTGCATTGCAGGATTCGTATCGTGTTAGGTTGACAATCACCTTAAGGTGTGTTCGATATCTTTGGAGTCAAGCTTTGCCATTTCGCAATCATTATGAGTTTGAGGAGTCTGATAATAAGGGTAATTTTCATGAACTTGTTAGTTGGACTGGAGACTTAAATGAGCAGATTGGAAAGCATTTGGGTACTAATGCTCCTGGAAACTGTAAAATGACATCTCCGGATATTAAGATGGATATGGTGAATTCTTGTGCATCATTAGCAACAAATGAAATCATTATGGAGATATGAGATTCATTCTATTATCTTTGGTTGATCAGTGTACGGATACCTCCGTGCAAGAACAAATGGCAGTGGTTTTAGGGTATGCGAATATCATAGGAATTGAGCATGTAAGTGACACTTATGCCAAATCATTGAAAAATGTTATAGATAATCTGTTTTACGGTATCTGGTTTTACGGTATGAGAATTTTGTTTTATCCATTCCATAGATATGTCAAACATGGATGATTTCTATCCTACTCGTAAGCGCTTCCAACCAAGAGAGGCCAGGATTACCTACTTTCATTATTATCATGTTCAAATGTTTTTGCCAAGTTATTGATTTGGTTGTTGCGGAGATAAATGGTCGATTTACTGTTGCGGGTTCAGAATTGCTTTTATACTTATCATGTTTGTCACCAAGCAACGCTTTTGAGGCATTTTACCATGCTAAGTTGTTGAAACTTGTTAAACAATATCCATTAGACTTTTCTGCAACGGATCTTGTCGTACTTTATGATCAGCTACATACTTATGCTTATGATGTTAGAAACAATCCTGAGTTTTGTAAACTGCGTGGAATTGGAAGTCTTGCAAGAAAGATGGTTGGGGATGCAAAGGATCGTGTATTTCCCTTGGTTTATCGACTTATCTCTTTGGCACTAATATTGCCGGTTGCAACAACAACAGTTGAAAGAGTGTTTTCGACTATGAAAGTTGTCAAGACAGATGTAAGAAATAAGATATGAAATCAATTCATGAATTATTGCGCATGGTAGGCTACAAAAAAGGGGGATTTTTAAAGCACTTGCTGACGGGGACATCTTACAACACTTTCAGAAGGTGCGTTTGCGTCGTACACAGTTACCACCAGTCAAATTATAATTTTCAAAAAAACACTCTTTGCAAGTATCTCATGATGAGTATCTCATAAAGAAATCGAGAGACTGACTATACAAAAATAGAAGGAAAATTGGATGGAGTGATGAGTCTGCCACGCTGAGGAGATTGTTCCAGCTTTGGGTCATGCGCCAATATGGCAATTGATCATGGATCATTACAATATTCCAAGGGGTGCTCTCAATACAACCAAGGATGCCATCTTGGTAAATCAATCGATTTAGAAGAAATTGGTCACTAAGCTGAAAGTCGAAGCACAAGCAGCTGCCAAGGCTGAAAAGAAAGCAGCCGGAGGTTCTAAGGGCAAGAAGGTTGGAACCTCAAAGAAGAAAACTTTCAAGAAGAAGAAGAAGATTGTTGGAGAAGAAGCTGTTCCGTAGGACAACATTGAACAAGGAGAAGAAGATGATGTTGTTTTGATAGAAACTTTCGTCCCTCCACAGCCTGAACGGGAGGCTGAACCTGTTCAATCTTCAACATGGGATAAGCCTAAAGGAGAAAACTAGGCATCACCCATTCAACCTGAGAAGGTCACTCAGGTTGATGAAACAATTGTTGAGTCTGCGGCAGAAGAGCAGACTTAGGCAGATAAGGTGGATCAGGCTGAAAATGCAACTTCAGCTGATCGGGCTAAGATACCAGAGGAACCTATCATTCAGGATATTACTCATAAGGAGTATGAAGCTGGTGGAAGGCCAAGAAGGCAGCGTACTAGACAGGCCCAGTCTAGTCAGGCTGAAAAGAGCACAGAGCCTCCTCACAAGGTTTCTGACAACCCTAGTTCTCCCAAAAGAGCTAGAGTTGAGTCTCCAACTCCTCTCAAGATTTACTCTCCACCTGGATAATCTTCCAGGCCGGAACTTAAATCTCCTAGCCCCAGACAATTTCCGAGTCTGCGGCCTGACACATCTAATACTGTCAGCCCGACTCCCACTCCTAAACCTTTCCCGGAAATATCTACAGTCAATCTAATTGCACAAGAGGTAGTGCTTTCAGAAACTAATCCCACCTCAACTATTGATGATTTCACTCCCAGGAGGGATTGATAAAGTACGTAGGCATGGTTGTCAGTCAGCGTGATTCGTCTATACTAGACTTGAGTCAGCTTGATACCCAGAATATACTGAATCAAAATGATGAGATTTTATCTCAGATTGATTCCAAAATTGGTGAAGTACAAACATGGGAGAAAACCCTAGTTGAGCAGCAACCAGGTCCAAGCGCAAGTACATTGGTTTCCACTTCTGAACAAAGTGGTGAAAGAGTTGTTAAACCTGGTGAGGCTGAGAAGCCTGGGGATAATGTTGAGACATTAGTCCCTAAAGAAGAAACAAGTAACCAGGATGAAGTTCATGAGTCTATTCGAAACACAATACTTCAGAGACATGAGATAGCAACATGGATATCTCAGCCTGAAGAGGATTCCACTCCTGGAGCTGAGCCGGTCAGCCCAACAACACGCCGACAACATAAGAATTAAGAAGTGGTTTCCACATTGGTTCCCAGCACATGAAACTAAAATTCACCAGTTCAAGAATGATCGAATTGATGATACAGACATTGTAACTCAATTCTTTTATGGGGATTATTACATATACCTCCCCTACTGGATCACCACTTCTCATCTAAGTATAATCTTGGCTTATTCTAACAGTATATTCTAATGGCACATGGGCTTGGACTGCACAAAGTTATATTTGAGAGAGAATGCCAGAATAGTATCAAGCAGGTACAATAGTGTTTACTTTTAGTTTCTGCATTAAGGGAGTATTGCGCTGTGTTTTTTATTCGGTTAGCTTTTGGTTTGCACTTAGAAGTAAAAGTAATTTAGATTTTGATACTTTCTCTTTTACGCATGTATTTATAACTTTTGAAGAAAATAACAGTTAAGTTTGGACCTCGGTGAATTTTCGTCCTGGCTTCACCACAGTAGATAGGGGCTGCTACTTCACACAATGTGAGGCACAAGGGTGATGTAGGAGTTCCCCTCCCTTAGTGTGGGGTTGTGTTCAAATTACGAACAAAAAAAAAAGACTAAAAGTGTTAGTGTTGCAAAAGATCAACCAACCAATACAATAGTTAATGTTGTTTATATTGAGGTGCTCACTAATTTCTGAGGTATTTATTTATTTTTAACTGTTTTTTAGATGAAACAAACTTTCATTGATAATTTTCCTGAAGTTACTAAATGCTAGAAGTAGAACAAATAATGTAGGGGGCTATAATGAGCCACTTAGCTAAGAGAACATCAAATAAAGTCATGTACTACCGTCTAACAAAGTGTCAGCCATTCTCACGGTATTCAAAGGTAGGCAGTCGTTAACCATTTGAATCCACCCCGAAATTGTGGCACAAGATATTAGGGGTGAGCATCGTCCGAAACTGAACTGAAACTGAAATGGACCGGATGAAAAAACTTGTTAGCTTGGGTCATCACGATCCTTATTTGCGGACAATACTATATATTTTAAGAAGGCCACCCATGAGAGTATAGATGTCTTGAAGGGTTTTCACCGATGTTTTGAGCTTGTGGCTGGCTTAATTTTTTTTAACAAGAATAGCCTGTTTGGTATCGAAGTAGACATCGTGACACTCCACTCTTGGGATGGAAAATCGAATTGTGTGATAGGTTCCTTTCCTTTTCTCTTAAGGGGTGAGCATCGGTCTGAAACCGGACCGGAACGGACTAGATCCTGAATGCCTTTCATTTTGCGGATCGAAGATCAACCCTGTTCTGAGGTCGGACTAGCCCAGACCTGACCGGTAAAAATCGGTTCAATCCGGGTAGACCAGTCTCAGCCCGGAAAAAAATTGCAAAGCTAATGTTGGAATACATCGTACTATTAATTCCAACTTCCAATAGTGGTATCCAATAAAGAAAAAAAATGTTGCATTTGACCAAATTGAGGATCTAGCTAGCTATATTTGAACAAATTTGGGATCTAGCTTCAAGGTTTCTCCGATTAACCAAGCTTATGTGAGTAGAACCGAATCGCCAATAGAAGATCGAGATCGGGCTCCAATCCTACGGTTGGTGGCGGCTTGTGGAGTGGGGCTAGAGATCAGTGTTGCTGGTGGCATGATGCGTGATGCAAGTGGTGATGGAGGATGGTGGCGAGGTGGCGAAGGCTGAGGGTGACAGGAGTGTGATGGAGTTTGAGCTGGTGGCGGGCGGAGGTAAGGAGGGAGGTGCACGGGGTGGGGTTGTAGTCTTGGAGAAGAAGACTGGAGATATAATTAGGTTTACTTGTAATCTTCAATGTGGGGGAATGGGGTAAATATTGAATAAGAAAAGGTTGAACACCTTTGACCGGTCCAGTCCGGGCCAAATCAGAAATCGACAGATTTTGGCCCGGACCTCACTGCAAACTGAATTTTCAGAAAAATAAGAACCTGACAGGGGCAAGTCCGGGCCATCCCCAAGACCAGATTTCGGTTTGGGCCGGTTTCCCCGTCCCGGTGCGTTTCTGCTCAGCGCTATTTTCTCTATTTTGGGTTGCCAATGGGAGACAATCCGAGCAAGATAAGCATGTGGAAAATGTGGTGGAAAAGGTTAAAGATAGATTGCGAAGGTGGGAAAAGAATTACTTGTTGTTCGGAGGTCAATTTGTCATACTAAAACTGGTGCTTTCCTCGTTGCTATTGTAACATTTATCTTTTTATCGAGCCTGAATGCTTTTTTGAGGGAGATGGCAACTGCGATGCAAAAAAATTATGGGGCATCCACAAAGTGGGTGATTAAAAAAAGTGGTCTGGATCCGGTGGAATGTAGATTTCAATGAAAAGAAATATGGAGGGTCAGGGGTTCGCGGCTTAGGAAAGTTTAATGGTGCCTTACTTGGTTCGTGGGATTGGAAAATTTTACATGGCACCACCGGTCTTTAAGTGTAGGTTTTGACTTCAAAATATGGTGTGTTATGAGAGCAATTATCATGTGATATTGTTGGACATTCAAGTGTATATATAATTAAGTAGTGTTTGGTGGCGTCATATCATGCCAAAAGAAGGGGTGGCTCTTTAATAGCTTGGTCAAGTGTATCGGTTTGGGACAAAATACCTGTTTTTGGTCCCAACCTTGGCTAGGTGATGGCATTAGTTTAAAAATTCTCTTTGCTACGATTATTTCGCTTGGATTTCAACAAGGGTTGCACAGTTTTCTGAACGTTTAGGACCGGGGGCTGGAGCTAGAGACGTTCATAATATGACTGGGAAAGAAGTATGTCGTTGAGCTCGAAGCTCTTTGCCACAACCGCAGCCGATCTGACAGTACTTCATATTTCTGGGCATGGCCTGCTGATTCTGGGAACTTGTACTCGGTGAAATTGGGTTACATGGAAATTCTGAAATCGTGGACTCATGGTGGGGGAACAGATACTCACTTTCATTGGCTTAATTCAATCTGGAAATCATGTATACCTTTGAAGATACAACTTTTTTTCATGGCGATTCGATTAGAATCGATTACTTATTCAAGAAAATTTACTACGTCGACATATTCTGAGTCTGGCTGTTTGTTGGTGCTGTAATTTATGCAAATTGTGCCCGAATTCGTCTCAACATATGTTTTTAGATTGTGAATTCGCAAAGGTGGTGTGGGGTTATTTAAGGGTCTGGATAGACTGCTGATTCACGAATCACTCATCCATTCCTAAATTGTTATCTAAGGTGTTACCTGGCATAAAGCAAGGTTGCATACTGGCCGGGCAACTCGGTGTGTCAAGCAGCTTGGTGCTTCATTTGGCTAGTTCGCAACAAAGTGATGTTCAAAAACGCTACTCCTCATGCCAGAGAAACGGTCTATCGAATTCAACGTAATCTCTGGTTTTGGTTCCAAGGTGAAGGTCTGATCATACAAGTGTTCACTATCTTTTAATGTGGTAAACATTCCGCTCTAAGTCCTTTTCTCTTTTTTTCATATGACCGAACATCAATGAGATGCATGTTTCAAAATGAAATTTATGAAAAAGGAAGTTGGAAAATGAAAACGGATTTAGTTTCATCCTTTTCAAGAACCGAGATTTAAAGTTAGCTTAGCCAACCTGAAATTGATCATTTCCTAACTTTTT
>JAYMSL010001452.1:0-17206 GCA_036897195.1 Plantago coronopus
TTCAGTGTAACACAAAATATCAACTAATTCGTACTCCGCAACCATTATAATTTGAATAAAATCTATAGACTTGACTCTGAGTCCGGTCGAACAAATACAAATCTACAGTCTAGACCAGAATAAAATCTATTGGATTCAAGGAAGTCTAATCCATTGGATCCAGATGGAACGGATCGGATCAGGCCCATCGATTCAATGGGTCCATAAAAAACCAAAGGTGCACGAGTTTAGTGTGAGTCGAACCGAATCCGACTCGAACCTTCCGTCAGCTATTATAATGTAGCGTACGTGTTTGCAACAGGAAGATAAATATCAAGATTCATCGATTCAACAAAATACCGAAAATTAATAGATTCGGGGTAAAGTGAAAATACTATTAATCACAACTTAGAAGTAAAATCTTATATGAAATTTTTAAATATATAAAACCTATCATTTAAAAGTAAAAAGTAATTATAATTAGGTAAAGAATCTACTATAACCATTTAAAAGTAAATACTGTTTAAGAAAATAAATATACTACATATAATAAAATAAATATACCTTCCAAAGTCGAATTAGCTTTATATCTTCGTCAAAAACCGATCTAGTATAAAACCACGATTTGAGCTCTTGATTTCGTTATTTATTTGGTCTTGCTCTGTTTTTCTTTCTGCAAAATACATGAACTCAAGAAAGCAAACCATCATCATGCCTTCTTCTGAATGCCCAAGTAAGATTTCCTTGTTCTCGTGTTTTTGCAGTTATAGCATTATAGTTATCAATTTTAGCTTGACGATTCGATATTACTGTCGTATATTTTCTTTATTTTTTTTTTCTGTTTCAACTCTGCTTAATTCGATACTTTTGTACTCTGTAAATCGCCCCTGTTTCTGCTGATTAAAGGTTTGTACTTTGTAATATTCTAGCAGTCCAAAGCTTTTCGAAACCCTAGAGAACATAATGTACCAAGTTTATGAAGTATAAAAAGTTTGGAAATTTCAAGTTAGTCTGGTACATTAGTACATTGAAACGTTTTGGAATATCGGTTACGAAGGTGCCGAATCTGGAGGGGGCATGGGTTTCCTTAATTTTAAAAATAATTTTTTTATGCGTAAAATTTACGAATTTGGAAGAATTTGCTCTCTACCTTTTGAAACAATCATGCATATATAATTATGCCCCAAATTCGATATTCCGGATCCCTCTAGTTATGATTTATGAATATGAGTTAATAATTGAGGTATGTTCAGTTCAGGTTGTTAACGTTAAAGTTAAACTAAATTTAGTTGATTTCAGCTCGATTCACTTTAGTTCCTTCCATTAAAATTGTGATTAATTTCAGTTTGTAGATTTTCTGGTAAATGAACCGAGTTACTGAGTTACGAATAGTGACACCGTAACCCTAATGGTTATGGACTGACCTAGAAAACTAAAATGGTCAAAGATGCAAGAATGCAACTTTGATCCAAATAGTTGCTATGTTCTACGATCTCATGTGAGATGATCTATAACCTTGCAAACATAATTTTTCGTGATTTTGATTCAAAAAACTGTATATGGCCGTTTTGCATTTAAGCACCAAGAATGGGATCCCCTGAGAATTGTTAATTTTGCATTGCTCTTTATTTTTCTTGACCAGTTTGTTGTGTGTTGCATTGCTTGACTGCTCTTTACGCTTTTCAGGACAGCTCCGCCATGATCCTCCGCTCTTTGACGGAACAAACTACGCCACTTGGAGATCACGGATGAGAGAGTATCTGATCTCTCAAAGTTTTGGTATGTGGAAGATTGTTGCTAATGGACCACTCACACCACTGAAGAAAGAAAAAGATGGCACAGAAGTTCCATTAAATGATACGGAAATTAACCGTATGGGCTACGACAAGCACATATCCTTGGATTACAAAGCAAAGCTTGTTCTCACTGATGCACTTACAGAGAAAGAATACGCCAAGGTTGGCACTTGTCAATCAGCCAAACAAATGTGGGACACGCTGGAAGCTATCTATGGACATTCGAGAGTTGTTGGAGAAAGGCTATACTGTTTGAATAGTGAATTTGTGTTATTCAAGATGAAGTCAGGAGAGTCCCTAAGTGATTTTCACGCGAGGTTTATGAAGATCATAACTGAAATGTTTGAACTTGGAAAAATCGTCCCTGAAAAGATGCAAGTCGATAAGATACTATACTCGCTCACCCCGAGTTTCAACATAAAAGTGAGTGCCATTGAAAGTAATAGGGATCCTACAATGACCGTGGCAGATCTTATTGGTAAACTTCTTGCTTTTGAGATGAGATGTTCGAGCACATATTACAATGTCTGAATGCTATGACTGCAGTGAACAATTAGGCAGTCGCTTCAACCTGGGGTGATGAACAGAATTCGTGTTGCTGTTAGTCTGTTACCCTTATTAGTTTATGATTGAGTTTTTGTTAGTGACAGTCCTGATGGTTTTTGGTGATGATTAGTTACTACTTACTTGGCTAACTCCATTAAAAATGTCAAGCTTAATTCTGCAAGATAAATTTTCTTCAAATTTTTGCTGACACTTGCATATTTTTAGATTGTTATATATCTCTACATTTAGTTGTTTGTTCATTGTTTTTCCATTTACAGCATGTTTCCAGTCCACTTGCTTTCAGACCTTACATATTTACAGCAGTAAAAACTGTACAGAACCTTAAAACTTGTGGCCAGCATCATGACATCTCCATTGCAGCAGAATTGCAGAAGCCTTGCAATTTGTAAAAAAAGAGAAAAAAAAACATTAAAGCCATATAAAAAGTGAAACCTTATCCACCATGGCACCATCCAAAAAATCTCACTTTTCCCCTCTCATTGGACACCATTTATCCACATCAGCATACTTGACATTACTCCAATCAATCTTCTCTCATGTTGCTTGCATCTAAATAACCACTCTAACTTACCTTCCTCTAAATCAAGAACAACCAAAGAGCACTGAAATGGCAGCCACATCTGCCACAGCAGTTGCATCTTCTTTCTCCTTGAAATACTTGACCTCCCAAACTTGGCCTACTGACCATCATCTTGTAAAGATTCCATGCACAAGAACAGTGTTTCAACCTTCATCATCATTATCTCACTCTCTTGGGACTACTACTGATCAGATTAGTCCCATTAGTAGTGGCAAATGGAAGGTTTTGTGTGTAGCTGCGCAGGAGGAAGAAGTCGCAGTGGAGGTGGAAGAACAGGAGGTGGTGGAAGAGGAGAATTCAAGTGGTGAGGTGGCTGCTCCTGCTGCTACAGAGAGTGGTAGTGATGCTAACTTCAAGGTTTACTTTGGGAATTTGCCATATCTGTGTGATAGTGCACAGCTTGCTGGTATCATTCAAGAATATGCTAGCCCTGAACTAATTGAGGTGAGGTTTTTCTACTAGTTTTACTTGCTAAATTAGTCTATCCTGCTTATCCAGAACAGTTCCATGTCTTCAAATCTATCTAGCTTGCTTGTGAACCAGCAGTAATGTATAGTAGGATTGGATATTTATGATTATATTGTTTACTTGTGGCATATGCATAATATATTGCATCTCAACTTAACTAGTGGCTTATTTAGTTCATACGAAACTCGATGACCTATAAATATACAGAGTAAGACTTCAAAATGTAACCCAGGGGATTAATTTAGTTATATCGATTGGCAAAATGATCTGATAAGGTGACCGATAGTTGATTAGGTGGATGGTCGTTGAATAGTCATCTTCGGTGGTGCTACAGGTTACTGATCAGTTAGATTGATGTGTGTGTTTGATGCTGCCGGATTAGTTACCTGTGATTCCACCGTATTTCAACTTTCGTATGATGGTAGCAACATTCATCATTTTCGATAGATTCTGTTTATTTCCAGCATAACACCGGTTTATTACTGCACATTTCATCATTTGTTTCAAGACCCTGAGTCAAAATGTATAAGCTACTGAGATAACCTGTCTGATTGGATTGCATTGTTCTGGCTGAAGTTACGTATCGAATTTGATTGAATTCGTGTATCCTCTTTCTTCATTCTCATAGCTAATACTCCAAAATATATTAGGTCCTTTATGACAGGGACACAGGGAGGAGCAGAGGTTTTGCGTTTGTGACGATGAGTAACATTGAAGATTGCAATACTATTATTCAAAATCTCGATGGAAAGGTAAGAAAACATATTCAATATAGAAAGTCAGAAACCAGAAAAAAAAAATCTTGAAAATCTCATTATGATAAGCTCTTTTGTAGGTCTATATTCTGAAAATTTGTTATTCTGTTTTACGTATAGGAATTTGGAGGTAGAACCTTGAGAGTTAATTTAGCAAGCAAGCCTAAACCAAAGGAGCCCTTATATCCTGAAACTGAGCACAAACTCTTCGTTGGAAATCTATCCTGGGCCGTCACATCTGAAATTTTGACAGAAGCATTTACAGAATGCGGTAATGTGGTAGGGGCAAGAGTTTTGTACGATGGTGAGACAGGAAGGTCTCGTGGCTATGGTTTCGTGTCTTATGAAACAAAATCAGAGATGGAAGCTGCCCTTCAAGCTCTCAATGGACTGGTATACATAGTCCCTCCCCCATATTCTCTGACATGCTCATTCATTTTCTGAAAACTGTGATCATGTTAAACATATCTGAACTGAATTGTTATTTCAGGAATTAGAAGGGCGCGGTATTCGTGTTAGCTTAGCACAAGGGAAGAGAGAATAAGGAAGAACTATTTTTACATTTCAGCTATTGATTGTTCCAATCATACTTGAGGATATGTGCAGTGTTTACGAAAGGGGATATCATAAAATCGCAAGAGGCAGATTCAGCATCAGGTTCTGACATAGACGAAAATTATTTTGTAAAATCTATACAAGATGAAGGTTCCCTGCATTGTTGATTTAGGAAAGCTAGTCAAAATCTAGCTCCTGTTTTAACCCTCTTTCTCATTTCTTGATTGTATTACTAAAAACCGGCTTCTGATTATATAGACACAATCGCTATTTGGTATTTGTTTGCTGTCAATACTCAAGGAAAATGAAGGTGTTATAAAAATGTGATGCTTACAATTTGAAGTGTACATTTCAGCCCTCTGTGTTCATATAGAGCTGTAAACCGAATACAGAAAGTAATCTGATTCTGAGCAGCTATAGTCGTCAATATCAGGTTCAATAGATGAAGGGTTTTGACATACTCTGAGACTCTCCAACTCCATTGAAACTTATCTTATACCTGGTCTTCTTTCGCCTTTAACATATAAGCATCTTTGAGCCAATTTCGCAACTGCTAACTGATCTTCGATGACAGGTTCTCCAGAAATCAGAGGATCAAGAATTGTCTTTAGTTGCCCCTCTTCCATAGTTAAGAGAAAATGTTCTACTAAGCTTCTTACTTCTTCAGCCTCGCTCCTGAATATCGGTTTCTGGCCCGTTAAGAGCTCCACAAGTATGACGCCGAAGCTATAAACGTCACTCTTTTCAGTAAATTTGCCTCTCTGGAAGTACTCGGGGTCAACATAGCCGAATGTCCCCTTCACTTTGGTAGTTAAGTGAGTTTGGTCAATGGCGATGGATCTGGAAATCCCAAAATCCGATATCTTAGCTCTGTAATTTTCATCAAGAAGGATATTGCTAGATTTCATGTCCCTATGATATATGGGAACCGAAGTTGCAGAGTGAAGGTAGGCTAATCCGTTTGAAACTTCTGTAGCAATTCTCAACCGCATCTCCCATGAAAATGGAAAACCAATATTACTACGACTATTGATGAGCTCAGATAAGGTCCCATTGGGAACGTATTCATAAACTAGCAGCGGAACCTCTATCTCTAAACAACATCCGTGCAACTTCACCACGTTTTTATGCTTTAGTTGCGACATTATGAATACCTCGTTTATGAACTCATCCAGCTTATCCTCAGTCAAACTTTTCGACCTCTTAACTGCTACGGTTCTTCCATCAGATAGCATCCCTTTGTACACAATACCTTGACCTCCCCTGCCAAGTATCAGATTTTCATTGAACCTATCTGTGGCCTTCTCCAGCTCCTTTGAGGTGAAAGTTTTCATCTTTTGAAAGACTTGATCATGAGTAGTACTTTGCTGTTTCAAGAGAAGAAGCCCTCCATTTTTTTTGAAATATTTCTCCCTACGCTTCGTTTTCGCCCTTATCTTGAGTAACCCGTAAATCCAAAAACTGAACAGCAGTGCTAGAAATGACACCAGGCCTGTGACCAAACCTGCATGCAGAACTTTCAAACTGGTAATGTAGACTTTTGGCTCAACTTTCTTGCAAGATAATGGATGAGTTCTCTTACTTGCATACACGATGGTTGTTGCTGAACGCTGACCTATGCAGCCAAAGCCATCTTTTCTGCCGTCGCCTAAATAGCCAACTTTGCAAGTACAGTTATATGAACCTGATAGATTAATACATGTGGCTTTCTTATGGCACGGATCCAATTCACATTCATTTACATCTGAAAATTAGAGCCAACGCAATCTAAATAGTATGAAAGTAATGTATAACCAACAGTCTTATGCACTTGATTTGCAATTTGGTCCACTTATGTTACCTTGGCAGCCTGGAGAAAGATATGGATTTCCCTTGTATCCATGAGAGCATTTGCACTGGTAACCTCCAAGCCCTGTATCGACACCAACACACACACTTTCTTTCTGACATATGATATCATTACTACTCAGAGCTTCGCTGCAGTTTCTATGTCCAATAGCCCAATCAATCACGACTGGATATCGTTCTACTATAGAGTAAACTGCTAATGGATCAGCTGAAATGTCAGATATGTCAAATGCATAGCTGTCCTTCTCTGCAATGAAAGAGAACCCGCAGTGGTTCCAAACATTGAGCGGCTTAGCCACAGTGCCTGATTTAAGATAGATCGACTGGAGACCCTTGGAAATGGAGGACCTGCAACACCCGATTCCAGAACAAGACCCGTTTCTCAGGTCCCCAGTTTTGTTGCAAATTGCAATACAAAGACTAACAAAATCATAATTGAAATTATAGCCACCATCATAACCAGGGTTAGAAGTGAGCTCCGAAGTAACATCACATCCTACTGCCATCAGCTCATTTTCAGCAGAAATGCTGAACGGACTCCCTGAAAAATCATACGAAATAGTTGGTTTGTCAACTGTGTGATGGTGGGGTGGCTCCTTGTGAAGATTTAAACATTGTAAGGATACTTGGCTCTTGATGTGTATCGTCCGGTCAAATATGCCTAAAACCTCATTGGCATCTCTGCCAATGAAGGCCCTCGTAGTGTTGTGAAATGTGGTGCAGTTTATCTCAAAGAAGGCATCTATCTGTATTATTCTTTGGAGAGTGCTCCTTACCTACATGGATTCTATCTAACCAATCAGAATAAAGAATTCATTCCAAACCTAATTCCAAGCCTATGTGTTAATTTAATGACATTTAGAATTTTGTTAAATCTGCTCCGAATCAAATTAGAAACTTGAAATCATTGAATTCAAATTTAAATATATTTTTCAATATTAGTAAAAGAAGAAAATTAATCAGTTAATCATGATTCATGTCTGACAATATTTCTGATCTAAAAAGAAACAAAACAATCAATTACCCTTCTCGGTCCTCTCTCCCTTCTCTCTATCTCTTTTATTATCCAAACCATTAATTACTAGAAGCTAATCTTCAAGTATTCTCTCAATAAATGGGAAAACGAAATACAAAATTACTACTCCTAAGTTGTAATTTACCTCTATTTAATCCTCTTCTACATGAAATATCAATTTATTCGCTCCCTCTATTATTCATTTCAGCTCACAACCCAATCGATGTTAATTGATCGATCCGGCAACCATATTATCAAGATTCAAGTTATTGATGATCAATCCAAAGATAAGCATGTGTGATCGGAACAAAACCATTAAGCATGAACCGTTTTCCTCTTTTATCGAATTTCAATTAAGTAGTTTGTTTCAAGATTACTATGTGATGTATTAATGGAGGAAATGTCCCTTGAATAAAGGGGATTTATTTAATGATACTTGGGTTTTGGGTTTCACTAATCAGGGGGTAAATTAATTAATTAGGTGATAGACATACTATTAATTTTCATGTACCATAGTGGTTTTTGTATTTATAACCTCAACTCTGTTTTGAAGAGTGTTTCAATGCCTGGACCAATTTCCTAAATGCACGCTCACATACACAATCTTCTAAGTGACGTTTCATATGCCTCCCATCCTTCCAGTATATAATTTCCAGTTAGCTAAGTTGTTTTCTGCATCTTTTTTCTTTCCAGGTTAGCTGACTGGCTTCAACTACAGATAGTAAGTTTGCCGGTGACGTTTTATCTGTTTCATATGTATGAAATTGTCTTCGTGTGTTCTAATTGCCGAAAATTAACTTTGATTGATTTTGCAGGCTGTTCTTTCATCTTGCAATAATTTGGAGCTTGATTATTGTCCCTGCTACTACTATTGGCATACTCTCCACTCTCCAGTGATCTGTTGTCCTGCAAGACCGCTAATGCTCCAGGTAATAGAGTTTTTCAAGTGAAGACTGAACGTAGACTTTTTCTGCCCAACCTCACTTTTCAAGGACAATATGGTTTAGGTTATCCAATTGAAATTAAATTTCACCCCTGGAATAGGTTTGAAGTAACTTTTTTTGTTTTTTTTTTTCCTCAAGAATAAGTTTTTTTTTTGAAGAGGCAAATCTATTCTAATCCTACTCCTACACTAACACCAATACCAACCTTATACCCACACCAATACCAACCTTATATCACCAGATAAACCTCCACCTCCGGGAATCGAACCCGGGACCTCTAACCATTACACCCTGCACCTTACCACTGCACCACCCCCCTGGGTTCCATGAATTTATCAATTATAATAAACTTATTAGACAATTCAAAATAAGAAATACATAAAGTATATGAAATTCATTAGAGTCATAAGGTGGTTTAACGGTAGAGGAAAAGAGCTGCGAATTGTAGGTTTAGAGAGCAAGCCTGGAGAGAAGACTACTAAAATAACATCGTAAAAATAAGAAATTTATCGCGCGTACTACGACACTAGTATTCTAGTTTATTTATAAGAGAAGACTGACAAGTTTAAGCATGAATTTGGTCATTGTTGCTTTTTATAATATCGAAGTACCATTTGAAAAAATAAATAATAATAATTCAAAGTTTTTAGATGTCAGGGAAAGTGATGCAACCAATGCATGTTATGTTTTACTTTTAGGATGGTCATTTACTCCTGTTGTTTTACTTCCCAGTGTGTAAAACAACAGGAGTAAATGATGCATTTTCTATGGGAAAAAGGATGAATCACAACAATTAGTTCATTCTTGGTCAACTGTAATTACTTAATTAAAGCAAGGTAATAGAACAATTAAATATGAAATATTGTAATAGGACATAGTTTCCCACAATCTACGAACCATTTTTTCACTCCTCTTGTTTGTATCAGCTACTATTAACCCTGTTTTTAAATGTTAGTTACTGAGTTGACTAAATTTGTATGTTGTACATCTAGTTTGATTGATATGAAATCTCCCATATTCAATAGCATGCTTAATGGGTTGAAACACGAGGACAATTTACTTATGTATGTAATGAGAAAGTTTTCTGAAAATGTAATTTTATGAAAAATTGGACACTGATACACTAAAATATGCATTAATATACATTACAAGGACTTGATTCAATGAAACAAGAACTAATGCATTATATTTTAACACTAATACATTTCGTTTTTCTACGTTTTTCTTAAAGTCACATTTTCGCAAGACTTTGTATTATGTAACCCACATAGTACATTATAAATAACTTTTTAATAATAAAATGAAGAGTAAATCTTGTAATAAACCATTTATAATATAGATTGGTTTGTATTGTCAAGTAAACACTTATGTTTTACGTTTCAATTAACACCAGTATGTCTTATAAGCTATAATATAAACTCGGTTATTACGGGGTAAGGCTTATTTGACTCACCTGAAATTTTGAACAGATCAGAACAGAACAGAACATAACATAAAATAACATAACACAATTGAAATTAATGTGAACTGAGTCGGTTAATTAATCGAGGTGGGTTAATTAATGAAAGGAGTAAATTTTTGAAGGGAAGAGTTGGTAAATGGGGAAAAGTAGGTGAAATTTGGGAAAAGGGCGGTAATAAATAGTGAGTGGTCGGTCCGCCGTCCAAGTCCACCATCGGTGGTGCGGCCTGCAGTTGGAGACTCAACGCCCACATTTAACACACGCAAGAAGAAGAAGAAGAAGAAAGAGAAACAAAGAAAGAAGGAATAATTCATTTTCTGTGCGAATATATATATTTTCCCAATCTGGTGTTTGTTTATATACACAACAACAATACCCTCCTTCTAAAAATCCTCTTTCTGTGGTTCCAATACCCTCTCCAAATCCTCCTCCTTCCCACCTAATCACACTCTCCTCCTTCCCAGTTTCCCTCTCACCCAAATTCACTACACACATGCTCTGCTCAACTCAAACCAACACATAAATCTCCATCTTTCTCTTCTTCACCCGTTTATGTAGCTACTTGCTTCCCAATTTAGCTCCCAATCCATTCTTTACTCTAAGCCTTCACCCGAAAAACCTAGTTATGCAGTCTGTAGCGGTTGGCCAGGAGCCAATCACTCCATATTGTTCTGTGTCCCAATTGGGATCCTGTTTATATGATTACTCTGCTCTAGGTTCTAATGGCCAATCTGCATTATTACCAAACAATGTCTATTTTGTTCCCAAGACTAATAAGTCTAATAAGGTTGTCGCTTCTTTGAGTACGAGCGGTAAAGGTGCCGGTTTTAGCATTAGGAAAGCACTTAATCAGTTTAATACGGCTATTAGGTTTCACTGTGAGAGGATACCTCTCGGTTTTGCTTCTGTTCGGGTGGATTCTGGGGAGAATAATGGGTTTGCAAGTGATGGCAATGGGGTTCTCGAAGACACAGAGGGAGTTACTGCCAGTGTTGCTGTGCCTGATGCACCTAAGAAAGTTCTGATCTTGATGAGTGATACTGGTGGAGGTCACAGAGCTTCCGCCGAGGCTATTAAGGCGGCTTTCAATGAAGTTTATGGAGATGATTATCAGGTACCATTCTTCCATACAGTATGAAGATATATTTGTTCTTATGGTATTGGTATTATTACATTAGTGGTGAAAATTAGGTGTCGTGGCTCTCACTAAAACTTCAGGTTCTTGAATATAATTGAAATATGTCTACAGTTGACTAGTCGAGTGAGTATCCTTGTGCTTCTCACTAACAAATAAGGTTTATGTGCATATTAGAGGAATAAGCCTATCGTGTATTGGTGTATGTTTAGCCGTTATGCTACCCAATGCATGTTCTGCCATAAGTAAATACTTGTGATGCCCCGAGTCATATGCATATATAGTTTGCAAGGATCACTCTCCTTTGCTTTTGAAGAAGGCATCCTTGTAAGAAGTGTCCCTTATCACAAACAGCTTAGCTTGGTGGGGGTGGAATGTATCCTTACTCTTGCATCTTTGCAAGAAGCTGTTCTCAGTCCTCGAACTTGTGACCTATATGGTTCAAATTATTCACCATGTCTATTGGCATGGAGAATAGGATGTTTTAATTAAGTAATGGAATGATTGATCAAGCAACATGCATTACCAATCCCTCATTTCTTTTTTACTTATGTTGTCTGTTAATTTGGTTCAAGGTCCCTGGGTACTTTTCTGGAGAAAGAACACATTGAATGAATAAATTCACATCAGCGATATTGTTGCTTTCAACTATTCCTGTTACATATTTTTATTAACAGGTGCCTTTTACAGGTTTTTGTTACTGACTTGTGGACGGAACATACTCCGTGGCCCTTTAATCAATTACCAAGGAGTTACAACTTCCTTGTTAAACATGGAACACTTTGGAAAATGACATATTATGCAACCGCCCCACGTCTAGTTCATCGGACTAACTTTGCTGCAACCTCAACTTTTATAGCTCGGTGAGTCAAATTGATCAAATTTTAATCCAACTAAGCATCCGGCTCTCTGCGATGATGGTGATAGGTGCTGGATGATATGAAACAGTAATTTGTTTTTCAATTAAAGATGTAGACATTAAGTAGGTTTCGTCGTTTGTTGGGTCCTTATTGATTTCATTTATAATATGATTATTGTCTAATGGATATGGAGTCAAGTAGGATTCTTTCATCTTCAATGGGCACAGTTTTTTCGCATAATTATTTCATTTCGGCCTACCCAACCTGAAAGTTGAATTCAGGCTAGTTCTCACTTAATATCCTCTGTTTATGATTAGTGTTTTATGAATTGATTTGATGTGAAACTGACCATCTTATTGTGACCCACCCTGCAAAAAGATATTAAGTAAATTCTTGATTTTCCTTTGGCCGTGAACTGAAATTTTTATACTTCTATTAATTCTGAACTTCCTTTTTCACTAAGCATACTTATTTATTGTTCTCTCAAAGATGATGCTGCATGATTCAATCTCTTGGGAATCGCCAGAGTTTAAACAATTTGCTACCTGTTGCTACATTGATATTTTATATTCATGAGGGGTTTACATATCATAATCTCTTTCATTTCCATAGAGAGGTTGCTAAAGGACTGATGAAATACCAACCAGATATTATTATCAGCGTGCATCCATTAATGCAACACGTGCCCCTTCGTATATTGAGGACAAAGGGCCTGTTGAAGAAGATTGTTTTCACGACAGTGATAACGGACCTGTCCACTTGTCATCCTACATGGTAGATTCAATGCCAAATTGCTCTTGTTTTATTAAGCAACGGAAATCAGCTTCAATCAATTTAATATGTTCTTGTATGGTTGGTAGGTTTCATAAACTCGTAACTAGATGTTACTGCCCATCGGAAGAGGTTGCAGTACGAGCAATTAGAGCTGGTCTTCAGCGCTCCCAGATTAAGGTTTATGGACTTCCTGTCCGGCCCTCATTTGTGAAGCCTGTTCGACCTAAGGTTCATTTCTCTCTTGTATATTACCCATTTTTGTCATTTTTTATTATCATTTAATACTACATTAAAGGTGTCAGGTACTTTTAATCATATTGTTAAACACTGGCTTAAACTTTAGTTCACGATGTATGTTTGGCTCAAATTATTCTAGCTGTCGTTGCTTTAGTGTAAATGGTGCGCGGCTTGGAGGAGTCAGCATTCTTTTGGATTATGACATACTGTTTGGTGTCTTTTTCGAATCTGATATACTCTCAGTATATTTTGGAATGCACCCTACTTTTTAAAATCAAATTGAAATATATATATATATATATATATATATATATATATATATATATATATATATATATATATATATATATATTTGTGATGCCAGAATAACTGCTTTGAATGGTTAGATGTAGAATAACTAGTTGTCATTGTGCATATTTTGGGGACTTAAATCTGAAAACTGAAGATGCTCACTATTTGTGAGGTAAGGTAGGATGTACAGCTTTCTAGTTTTGTTCTCTACTTCCACTAAAGCGCGTTCACGTGTTTCAGTTGTCATATTGCAACCATAGCTCCATATGGGCTATAATTAATACGGACCAGCTTTAATTTATCAGTACACCTGCCTGTCGTATAGCTGTGTTTTTTTTCTCTAAAATAGTGGTTATTAGCAAATACCAGCCATAGCAGTAGTTGCTATTGCATTCAATTTATACTTTTATGCACAAACGTGCTACTTTTAAATAAATCTTACAATGATATATTTTAGTAGGAAATTATTAGTATTGACTATAGCTTTTGTATTGTGAGTAAAAAATGTTGAAAAACTTTTATCTTTAATTTATTTTGAATTATAGATACCTAACTTAGGCATTCTGATTTTAAAAAATTTACAAGCAACTTTTCGCCATGCTTATCACTTTGTTCTATAATTTACAACATCAGCTTGATGTGCTATACTGCTATAAACTTATACTGTGTAGAAGTTAAAGCAGGGGCAATATTAATATAATATAATTAATGATGATACTGCAGCATGAATTGAGGAGGGACCTTGGAATGGAGGAGCACCTTCCCACTGTGTTGCTTATGGGTGGTGGTGAAGGTATGGGCCCCATTGAGGCCACTGCCCGAGCTCTTGATGCAGCATTATATGATGAAACTCTTGGAGAACCTGTTGGTCAAGTTCTGGTGATTTGCGGGAGAAACAAAAAACTGGCAAGTAAATTGCAGGCTATTCAATGGAAGATTCCTGTCCAGGTAACTATATCACTATTCAGTACACTACATAAATAAGATAGTAATACTCTCTCTGTTCCCTCAAATGCTTCCTATGCTGCATTTGTGGTGGTTTAAAGAAAATCTCCTTCTGAAAATATAATACACTGTCGCAAACCAAAAATCACGTATTCCATTTATATTTGTCCTAATACATACGTTCCATTTCCATTTTGGCAAATTATACACTCATGTGTGCTACCCATTTTGGAATACATGCGACCTATCACTGTTTTTACTTTATACCTTACTCTCCGTGTTCGAGAACAAGTGTGACATTTGATCTGAGACGGAGAGGGTAAGCTTTTTAACCCAACCAGTTTGAGTTGTTACTATTTCTCTCATTTTTGTTATAAATGTTATTACAACAATTTTCTGAGCTTCTGATATTTTTTAAAGAAATTACAGTGAATAATTGCATGGGAAGTATTTGATAGAATGGAGATTTGTAATGAAGCAAGTAATTTTGTAATATTCGAAAAATTTATTTCCAAAGTGGCCTAATGTTTTCCGCAATACTGCTCTTATCTCTCAATAGCATAATTATATAGATCATTGAATCTAATGCTGAAAAATAACAAATTTTATTTGTAAAATCAATTTGTCCAAAGAATAGCAAGTCTGCCTTTATTTGTGTAATCATGCATATGTCACTTACATGGATGGGGTCTGTATTTTAGGTGAAGGGTTTTGTCACCAAAATGGAGGAGGGCATGGGTGCCTGCGATTGCATTATCACTAAGGTACCTTCAGTAGCCTCATTCAGTAACTACTGGTAATCAAAATCTACTTCAATCCATCTGAGAATGAAAATGGTTCTGCAGGCTGGTCCTGGAACAATTGCTGAGGCTATGATCCGGGGACTTCCAATTATCCTGAATGATTACATTGCTGGACAGGTACTAACCATTTCAACACCATTCTATGCTCAACAAATGAGCCTGTACAGGACATGTAATTATTAGGTCTTGTTGTCAAATGTATCCAGCATTCCAGCTCACTAAGTACAATTCTTGTGTATTTAGACTTCGTAACTGCTGTTTTCTACTCTGGCACTACTTGTTAGTGTAAAGTAGTAAAATCACATTCATCATTCATGTCATTCTGTAGCTTACGTTTTTTCCTTTTCCCTTGCTTTTCCAAACATTTGTAAATTGCAGGAAGCAGGGAATGTTCCTTACGTAGTTGAAAACGGATGTGGGAAGTTCTCAAAATCTCCAAAAGAAATAGCCAAGATAGTGTCGCAGTGGTTTGGTCCTAAGCAAGATGAGCTGGTAACCATGTCACAAAATGCACTGAGGCTTGCGAGGCCAGATGCTGTGTTTAAGATTGTGAACGATCTTCACGAATTGGTTAGACAAAGAAACTTAATGCCCCAGTTATGTACATCTTGATTTGAATTAGGTATCATATCAAATTTTGCTGCGGTGATCTGCTAGTTTTCATAAATTCGCACAAATTTTATCTTATTTGTGACTCATAAGCTGATTGAGATGCCTAATTAACTTCTGATTGCTCAAAAATAAATCATTGTAGCCGAGTTTCACCATCTCTCTTTGTAGAAATTATTAAATCACAAACAGATTCCTGAGTCGGAAATATTTGATTCTTGAGAATTCGTGCTTGTTTCTTTGAATCTAAGTATGTTTTTTTTCCCTTAATGCTACTTGCATGCCTCTCTACTTACATGAACAATTCCTTCAAATTGATTCCTGGTTGAGCATTTTGTGATCTCAGCGGAGAGAGTTTCGCTGCAAGCTCGTTGTATCTTTGTTTGTTATTTTGGTTATCCGGAATCATTTGTTCATCTTGGTGTCATGCATGTAGTTGTTTGATCTTCCTAGATGTATCCTGTGGGATGAAACTGAGATGTACTCTCCTAGTAACTCCTGCATTCTTGCACATTCTTGAGGAGAGATTGTTGCTCTTATCATGCTCTAGGTTCCAACTAGTTAAGACTCGGATTCATTCAGCCGAGAATTTCTGAACTGAAGTAATATATATATGTGCACGCCACCTCCTAGACTGCGTGGAGTTTCTGAAGTATAGTGCCTATACTACCCGAGGGGGGCTTGGATGCTTAAATGTCAAGTAGTGTTATTGTGATGAATATTGAACATGTTGAACGATCATGTTGAACTCTATCGCCATTTTTGTTGGTCGCAGTTGCGACCACTTTCCATTCCTGCCACCAAAATCTGTTTTTGTGGTTTGGTCGAGGTCAAAAGAGGTTCAACGTTTTTGTAATTGTGTTGCTGTCAATATTCAAATAAAATTATATTTTTTAAAATATTAAAAAAACGACCTCGTATTTGATATATTCTATAAACGACCTTATTTGAACAAGGGTATTTTTTCAAGTATGTCAAACTTGATCGAAAGTGGTCTCTATCTATACATCTCCGAATATATAAACATAGCGTTTGTATGATATTCGTATTCTTAAAGTTACCGTTTCCCTATATTAAAGAAAAGGGCGCATTACATTTACTACCCCTCAAAGCGTTTCTAATTACATTTTAAACTCTTTTATACAAACAATTACATTTAGGTCCAAAAAGTCAATTTTTTGATTTTTTCTGATTACAACCAAACATGCCTTAAGATATAAATTTGCATTATTGTAATCAAAATTCTAGTAATTCAACTTTAACCCCTAAACATTATAATTAATCATAACTTTATATATTCAATTTCTCTTTATATATTCAATTTCTCTTTTAACCTTCATTAATTATCCCACTAATACATTAATCTTTATACTTTATACATTAATCTTTCTAATTTTATTATTTAATATTTTTATGTTTTTTTTTTTAAATTTTCCTCTCCATGGAAGCTCAAGCTTCCATGGCAGCTTCCATGGCGGAAGCTGGGAGCTTCCGCCATGGAAGCTCTGTGTCCGCCATGGAAGCTCTGTAACTGAGCTTCCATGGCGCCTCACAGCTTCCGCCATGGAAGCTCAGATCTGGAG
>JAYMSL010001453.1:0-17193 GCA_036897195.1 Plantago coronopus
ATTTTTTCCTGGTTATGCATTTCCTCAAACCCTAGCTATGTCCTAATTTTGCCGTAATTTGAGCTAATTTTATTGGCAGGTATTTCTGTTTCAATCCGGAATTGTGAATTTACGTTTATGCTAGGGCTTCATTTTTAGCGGAGGGAATAGTTAGACATGCCGTTGTTTCTATCGGAGGAGGAATTCCTCCGGTGCTCGCACGACGTGACGCTGGTGGCGGAGAAGGCCGATTCCTTCATCCAGGACCTGTACCTCCAGCTCGAAACTGTGAAGGCGGAATCCGATGCTGCCACGATCACAGCCGAGCAAACTTGCTCGCAGATTGAGCAGAAGTATGTTTCTCTTATGGAGGAGTACTCGTCGCTTCAATCTCAGCAGTCTGAGCTGAACTCGTCCCTTGGGCAGCAGACTGCTGAAGTTGCGAAGCTCCAATCGGAGAAGCAGGAGCTGCTACTTCAGTCTGTAAGTCTGGTTTATGTTAATGTTGTGGTGTGGCGGTGTTGTTATTGTGATTGTATTGGTTCTAATGTGTAATGGTGATTGTATTGGTTCTTATGTGTAATGGTGATTGTAATGGAGTAGATTCAGAGAAATGGGGAGATTGAGAGGCTGGTTAGAGATGCTGAGGAGCTCAATAGATCTAAGAGGCAATTGTTGGAGATGTTGGAGAAAAGAGATTCGGAAATCAGCCAGAAAGATGCCACTATCAACACGCTCAATGAAAAACTTGTATGTGGAATCTTCATCCTGTTTTCATTTTTTGGTTTACCTCTTGCATTATCGTTTCGTCCTAGCAATATTCTTTTTCGATAATATTTACCTGTACATGCCAAAATCCGCTCACGCTGCATAGGTGTTATCCTCCCACTAATTACTACTTCCTTTTGGTAATTGAAGGTCAACTTGACTGATAGTGTTGTAACAAAACAAAGATGTTTAGCTGATGCAGAGTCTGAATTGGCCCGGGTGAGCGCTAAAGCTGCTAGCTGTTTACAGGTGAGTTGGACAATTTTGCTTGTTCTGATATTGGAGAATTACTTACAGTTTATTACGTGATGGCATTTTCATTGTAGTGAATAATAATGCCTTGTATCACCAGTTGGTTGATCTTATTCCACTTTCATGTCGAATCAAGTCATCACAGTCATGTATGTTTTATACCTTTCTTCCCTCCCCCCCCCCCACCCCCACCTAAATAGCATTAATACATCCGAGTAAATTGATTCTTCGTCATTTGGGGATCTGTGTTGGGAAAAGATCTTCCAAGTTCGAGATGATGCAACTCTATCATAACATTGGATTGTTCTCAGACAGTGTTCCCCTATTTGGTTATGCTACATGATTCCTAGATGCATTGTTTCACTGATCATGTGGGTTGTGCGTGTACTGTGTCAAGATAATGGGATTCAAATTTTAGCTGTACATAGATTTCTCTCATTCTCACCCCTCCATATTCATTCAATTCTCCCATGTCTTTCCAGCAAACTATTTATCCCTATTCCCTATCTCTGTGACACTGATACTAACGGTTTGAATTGGGAGACAGGCAAAAGAACTTGTTGAGAGGCATAACATATCACTCAATGAGGATTTGAAATCTAAGACTGATAGACTCATTCAAGTGCGCAAAGAAAGTGAGGAACTCGAGACTGATCTGTCATCGAGGCTTGCAGATGTGAGACTCATTTTTCTTACTAAGCTCCAATTTATGATCAATAACTGCATTGTTCTTGCTGCCTTCATGTGATATACTGATGTCTGATCTGGAATTATTTCACCAATTCCAGCTTGAAAGAAAACATAAGCAGAGCACTGATAGTTTGACATATCACAAGGACCGAGTGAGGGAGCTGGAGGCCAAGCTTGCATCTGTGGAGGAGGTGCTCTAACTTGCCTGCTTCTGTTTCATTAGCTTGCTTTTCCGTGTCATATGAACCCCATGCACTTGCTTAAATTTCTCCTGGATTCATGTTTCTCAGGAGTTGTTCTCAACAAGAAATGCAGCTACCCTGGCGGAGGAGCGATACTCTACTGAAATTGCCACGGTACTTATATCTGTGTTAGCCACATGTTTTACAGGCATCTCATATGTTTGTACTATTTTTACTCAAAGTCAAGGACATGTTTCAAATGCTTCTGATTATTGAAAGTAATAAATCATCTCTCTGGTCCTTTTACCAGACTACAAGCAAAGCCCGCTTTTCGTACTCTCTGTTTTCTGCTTCTGCTACAAATAAGTATTACTTTTACAAATAAAACCAGTCGCAACTAGGCACTCATTGGTTAAAATATGATTATAACATATCAGTCTTCCTTGCATTAATAATTTGTCGAAGCTTAATCGTCATTGTCCGAGTTCATGTAGCGAGACAAGCTTCATGTAATGTGATGCATTTTATCCCCTATCCATCTTTACGTCTGTTACACTTGTACTCATAGTTGAATGTGGTTTTCCTAATTTACTTGAATAGCATTAAAGATGCCCTGGCCATCATTGCTGACGCTTTATTTGTTATTGGGCTCTGAATAATCTGTATAGCAGTTGCTAATTGCTATATCTTGCATTAACCCATCCATTTCATCAGTTGGTGGTCTGTTATTTTTTTTAAAAAGCTTTTCAATTCACATTCATCGATTCATTGGCTGGCGTACTGTTATTTTCAATGCTTATGCAAACCATATCTGTCGCTTGATTGCTAATTGCAATTCATGTAGGTAAATAAGCTTGTGGAACTCTACAAGGAAAGCTCAGAAGAATGGTCCAAGAAGGCAGGCGAGCTTGAGGGAGTCATTAAGGCTTTAGAAGTGAGTCCCAATCATGTCTCTTCTTTAAGTTTACGTTTGCAAGACATGAATTTACTTGTATCATTTGGGAGATGTTGTAGTCTTCTTTTTTGATACTTCTACCTTAGTCCTGAACAGTTATCTCACTTCTGCTGAGCAGACTCATTTAAATCAAGTTGAAAAGGAATACAAGGATAAGCTGGAAACAGAAGAGTTGTCAAGGAAGGATGCTGAAAAGGTTTGTCAAATATAATTCAGCCTAATTTTGAAATCACATTAACCTTTTTGTTATATCCTGTTTTTACAGACGAACCTAAAGGTGACTATATTCTTCCGGTGCCTTCAATATCACAATGCTACTTTTACTGAAGAGGAGCATATACCCTCAATATTAGACTCCATCTCCCCCTTTATTTGTTTGTTTAAAACAGTTTTCCTTGTAAATATGCCATAAATCATGGGAAGCATTGACCAGGATAGATGGATTAACATATTGATCGAAAATAGTAACTGGAATTATGCAGTTTTTCTCAGTGTAGAATTTGTCAGATTCTTTAGTATGGAAATGTCAGTGTTTGATCAACACACCATTGATTAAAGGTCAATTTACATCAACTACCTTTGCTAGATTCTTAAAAACGGGCCTGTATGACCAAGGAGATAGATTTAATAACATCTGGATCCTATGATCAACAAATATAATGTCATCTGCAAAAAGCAATATAGGCCCCTTCCCCATTACTGCCTGTTATTGTTAATTTGTTATTATTATCATCATCACCATCCTATCTTCTTTCCTTGACTTTTGTTTGTGCTTTCTTTGTTCGGCGTTTTCTTTATCATACCAATTGATTCCTGGTAGACTTCAATGTGACCTTTGCTTAACTATTTTGGATGGAACAGGAATGTGCCGACTTGAAGGATAAGCTTCAGACTTTCACATTGGAATTAGAAAATCTAAAGAAAGACAATGAGCTAAAAGATCTTCCTCTAAGCAATATGTTGACTAACTCGTGAGTGCACTTACCATTTGAAATGCAATGTTGATTGTGGGTTTGGTGGTTTCTCCGCAACGAATGCTTCTTCCACTAAAGCATTCTTTGCGTTGTTTCTTTGCTATATTGGTCTTCGAGTGCATTACATTACCTTTAGTGTGCATGTGTAGAAAGATCGAGATGCTCATCTGTTGCATTTCACTCTTGTTGTTATTAGTTTATGGGGCCTGGGATGTGGAAGTCTGGCGAGTCTAAATTCTTGTCTGTTTCAGATGGGGAAATACAGTTGAGGCTGCTGAGATGGCCGAGGACGATCGAGCAATCGTACCCAGGATTCCAGGGGGCGTTTCTGGGACTGCTTTAGCAGCGTCCCTCCTCCGGGATGGCTGGAGTGTAAGCTCTCTCATGCATAATGCTTACTGTACTTGAATTGTTCTTACACGGTCTTTTTTTTGTTCTCTTATTTTTTAAAAATGCATTTCTTTTACTCCTTAAATATTGTTTTATTTTTCTCTGAAGCTGGCAAAAATGTATAACAAGTATCAAGAAGCCATTGATGCATTGAGACATGAGCAACTAGGAAGAAAGCAAACCCAAGCTGTCCTGGAGCGAGTATGTTTTTCTATTTAGCCCATTCGAACTTGTCCTTTATACAGTTACCTTTCAAATAAACGTAAAATTCATTGTCATGTGGTCATCTCGTTGCTTTAGATCTTGATTTTTGCTGAGCTTTAAGTTGATATGCAGGTATTTTATGAAATAGAAGAAAAGACGGGTGCCATCTTGGAGGAGCGGGGTATGTGCTCTTGTTGTCCTACGATAGATCACATCATATAATATCTCTACTGCACTTATATCTCCCACATCGACCTGCACTAAGGGTGTCTAATCCCTTAAAATGTTTTCAAGTGTAATGCTGGAAGAAAGGTTTACTTTCCAGTCCTTGTGTCTCATGTATTTTTTCCCTCCGCTGTCTCAACTTTCCATTGAGTTGGCATGGATGTTAAGACCAACTATATAAATAATTAGAACAGGAAGGTTACATTAAGTACGAGAAATAATGCATAAAGTAGGAGAGATATTTTCCATGTGAGTAGGAGAAGTTAGGATTGAGACAAATAGAAAAAGGAAAGTGAAAATTTGGATCATGAGGGAGTTTTTTTTTTTTTTTTTTTGAAACGACGAATTATTACGAAGTTATCAATCAATACCCCTAAATCTTCAACCAAACATCTAAACCTCCTAAACCTGCACTCCATATGAATTGAACCCTTGACCTCCTAAACCTCCTACTTGCAACTCTTTCCTCCCTACCACTGCCCATTGTATAAAAAAGAAGGTCCACGTGCTTCGTCTTGCTTTCTTTTTTGTGAACTGCTGTTTGGTTTCTTTTCGGCATAAGATGTTCTTATGGCATTGCCCCACACATGCAGTCGCCTAAACACACCATTTAAGGTTCTGTATAATGAGTTGATAATTTTTTTAATGACTTGCAGTGTCATAGGATTAACAGCTCTTGTCAGAATTACTTGTCTGGAGGATTAGCTTCATTGACATGACTTTTATTTATCCAACCCTACCGGGTTTTTTTCCATTTGTTTTCTAACTAGTCTTAATGTCCCACTCTTAAATACTTAATATTGTTCAAAATTGAGTCATTACTTATGAGGACCACCTCTCTTTCTCTCTCCCTCTCTCTTCTCTCAGAGGAACATCAAAGGTTGGTCGAGGCTTACTCGGATTTGAATCAGAAACTGGAGCATTCATTGTCTGAGCATTCTGCTTATGAGACAACCATTCGGGGGTTGAAGGTTTGTGTAGTTATGTCTTCTTCTGTAGCCAGTTACTTTACATAGATATACTCCCTTCCCTCCCTCCATGTACCTGTGTAGGTGTAATTTATTTAGCTAGGCACCCCTAAAGAATGGCCTAATTACAAACTGGCCCCTTTATAATCTTATAATACGTATAGGTCCAAAATGTGTCTGACCAAAAGTCCTTTGATATATGAATATGAAAACACTACCTGCCCTTAGAAAAGGACTCAAATGCATTTACAATTGTTGTTTTTTTTATACTATGGTCATAATATATTGATAGTTATATGTAGATCTTTTTAAATTGTTTCTTTATTTTTAGTAATCAAATTTCCATTTTTTGAGGGGAGGGAGAAAAAACTAGAAAATAATAGAAGAGGGAGATAAAGAAAAGTTCTACGAAGAAGTAGATAGATTCAAAGACCAAATGAAATATATACTACTTATAAAAGGGAAAGAAACAAAAACTTTTGACTTTTTTTGGATGTATTTGATATTAGAAATTATTTCCATAGACATTGTGTTAAGTAATTTTCGTTCAACATATAGGGGCTATTTGCAAGAATGTTGCTTTTTAGGGGAAGTGTGTCTGTATGTGTGAGCTTGTGAGTGTGTGTGTATCGTGCAGTACTTAGTTTTCCGTCCATGCTTGTTTCAGGCTAGTTTGAAGAGGCAAGAGCGTGACTATGATATCGCTCAGAAGGAAATCATTGACCTCCAAAAGCAGGTACGGGTTCAATTTTGGCATGTTTCTTAGGACTTAGATGTGTATAAAAGTATACAAATTAAACTTTCCTGGGACATGCGATTCATTTTCTGTGGGGCAGTGAAAGAGCTTGTGTATAGAAATCTTTACCATTGTGTAAAGCTTGGCCGAAATCTGCCCCTATTAATTTTCGTGTATCCTCCGTACATTATCTTAGGTAGCCGTACTTCTAAAGGAGTGTCGAGATATTCAGATGCGTGGTGGATCATCTGTTACTGGTATTGATGAAGAAACTGTTCCTGCATCCTTTTCTCTTGCCTTAGCTGATGCAGAAAATCTTGTCTCAGAACGCCTGGTATACTAATATTCCCTGCCTATTTTGCTTTACGAACTCTTTTACCTGAATAGCTAACACTATATGATGTAACTGATTCTTATTTTTGCAGTTGACTTTCAAGGATATAAACGGATTGGTTGAGCGGAATGTCCAGCTGCGGACTGTTGTTCGCAATTTAACCCACCAGATTGAGGAGAATGAGACGGACTTGAAGGCATAGCCTCATTTCTTTCAAATTGTCGGATACATATACAAAGTCTTCCCAATTATATGAGCTTACATATCTCTGTAATTTTCAGGATAAGTATGAGAAAGAACTGCAGAAGCTTACCGAGGAGACTGCGTCAAAAATTAATGCTGTACTTCTGAGATCAGAGGAACAAGGGAACATGATCGAATCACTTCACAACTCTGTAAGTTTCAAGTGTTTGGTGCTATGTTAGTGAAGTGCATGTGATACTTGGAATGGAAACATAATTATTTGGTATATAATTATTACTTTAATTGTTAAAAGTGATATTATGACTATCGTCATTGCCATCGCTTATATTCATATTTCTGATATTCTGTTTGCTATTTGTCTTGTATATGCATAATAGGTGGCCATGTACAAGAAGTTATATGAAGAAGAACATCAACTTCGATCTTCTTATCCTCCATCCCAAGCAACAGTTCATGGTTGTTTGCTCTTTCATCCTACTACTAATTATATCTGTTTTAGCATCCTTCTGCATTTGTTTGTCTGCTGCCAGAATTTGTTGTACTGTCTCATAATTTTGTACTGTATAGCTAATTGCAGTTGGTTAACTATGGAGAAATGACCTGTGACCTTAAGTAGGGCGTACCTGCCTCTGTAATATGTACGTTGTTCCTCCTGGCAAATAGCTGGTGATACACACGTGCAACACCACAAGGCTTTATAAATCATAATTTCGAACGTAGTCATGGCAACCTTCGCAGTGGGGTTTGGGGCATTTTTTTTTCTCTTTTTTTTGCCCTCTGCTTCTTCCCCCATGGCGCCTTTTTAAGATAATTTTTGTCGATCTGGGGTTTGGTCGGGTATCACATGTCAATTATGCATGGTCGGATAACCATCCTACTGGTTAAACTCTATGAAGCACCGTTATGTGCAAGAGGCAGGCATATTCATACTTACAAGTCTTTTCTCGGTTCCAGTTTTTATCAAGACTATGAATCTATGATAGTGGAGGACAAGTCTTTTTCTCTTTTCTCCCTAGTTTCCAGTCTTTCCAAAAATAAATCCAGACGAAGGAAAAAAGACTTAAAACTATGAGGTGCTTGCTCACCTCAAGTGCATGTCGCGTCACTCTCATCTGAACCAAGAAGAGACAGATTGCTCTCGGAGTTCTCATCTGTCTTGAACTCTTTTCTTTTTTGTTTTGTTTTCCACATGGATAGAGATGGATGTGGGTGGCTGGGGGAGAGGGCTGAAATAATGGCTAGGTTGTATTAATATATAACGGCATGCTATAATTGGGCTTATAGCTTATTGCGGTTAGTATATTAAGCCTAAGTGAAACCTGAAAGGGATTACAAATTAACAAGCATAGTTTATTTGATGTAATATTCATTATATGTCTAAAAATAACTAAACGTCTAAATGTATCCTTCAGAATTCATTTTAAATAAATGTATCTTTTGACGTAACCTGTCCTTTTTCTTAATCTTGATGATCGGCGTCAGTTACTTGCTACTAGCCTCATTTGGTATTAGCTTCCAATAGGCATATGGTTGTCAAACTAAATATCTGTAAAGGCGACTCATTTTGGTATTATGTTTGCTTTAAAATAGAATGAGTTTTCAATGGTTGTGCCATCAGCATTTGTTCTAGATGCTTAAACTTGTAGCTTCTGTTTCCAATCTCGGCTTATTGTTATCATACTAACTCAGTTAGGCATGGATATCTGCAAATTTAAGTGAGTTTTTCTGTTGTGCAGAGCAAGGAAGCAGGGAGATTGTGCTCTTCCGGGAAAGTAGTCATGTATGTTCCTTGGAATTATTATCTGGAAAAATGGTCTATATGATAAGTCTCACTTCCATGCTATCTTGCATCAATATGTTTGCTCACATCTAAATTTGTTTATAGGAAACATCAACGAAGATGCAAGAGCGCGTGAAAATTCTCGAGGAAGATTTAACAAAGTCTAGGTAATCCTTTTTTTATTTTTTTTTGGTTCTAATTATGATAGTTTTATGGGAAAATATTTATCTCCAGCAATTACTGGTTCTGCTGGTGGTATCTTTTAAAATTTAGGGATCAGATGATAAACCACGAGTATAATTGCCCTAAGGGAACTGCTGAGATTGGATGCATTAGTTTCTGGTGCCTGAGATCCTGTCATTAGATCAGTTATATTGTAAAACTTGAATGCACTATTTTGGTGTGATCTCGGTCAATGGCTTTAATCGTATCATGTTTGGAATTAACCATAAATAAAGCAGGTTTACGTGTGTCGATTTATTACTGATTGCTCTATGTTTGTCCTTGTATTTCTGCTTTTGATATACTGTGTAAGAGATAAAGTATTTATATATCCTTTTTCGGCAGGAGTGAATTAATAACACTGCGTGCTGAGCGTGATAAGCTATCCCTGGAAGCCCAAGCTGCTCAAGAAAGGCTGGCCAGATTTATGAAGGACTTTGAGCATCAGGTTTGATAACTATTTAATAAGTTTAGAACTCTACTTGTGTCTACATATGGTGGGTTATTTTGGACCATAATTTACGTAATTAAAATCATTGTTTAACGTACACTCCTCTTTTGGTTCTTCAGAGGGAAGAACATCAGGCAGTGATTACCAGAAATGTTGAATTCTCGCAATTGATCGTTGACTACCAGAAAAAGCTGCGTGATTTCTCTGAGTCTGCTAATAACTCTGAAGAACTCTCCCGGAGGCTAACTATGGAGGTGTCTTGTTTTTCACCCTTTTAAGAAATTGTTGAAGTAACTGGGGTTACCTTATTAAAATCAAAGTTGTTTGGTATTCAGGTCTCACGACTGAAGCATGAAAAAGAAATACTACAGAGCTCCGAGAAGAGAGCTTCAGATGAAGTCCGCAGTTTGTCTGAGAGGCTTCACCGTTTGCAGGTAATCACTTCGCAGCACCTATAAATGTCGGAATGTAGCATGTGCAGGACTTCTTATTTTTAGTTGTATTTTTCTGTAGGCCACTATGGACACCATTCAGAGCACTGAGGTAGTACGTGAGGTATCTTTTCCTCGTCACCCCTCCATGTAATTTGTATTTCTTTCATTCTGTTGATGTAAACACTAAACAACTTTTCAACTTTTACTGTACACATGATATAGGAAGCTAGAAGCACAGAGAGGAGAAAGGAGGAGGAACACATTAAAAACATTGAGGTACTCGCATTGGGTATAGTCAAATTGTCTTTTTGAAGATCCGTGCCTGCACCAGTGATATTATTAGTCGTGTAATTTATCTTATCATGTAGTTTCAAACTAATATTATGTAGGGAGAATTGGCTGAGATGAAAAAGCAGCTCCAGGAAGAGCGAGATAATGTCCGCAGACTTACAGTAGAGCATGAAACTACTTTGAAGAATGCCCTGAAACAAACTGAGGAATTGGGTAGAGAACGTGTTAATGCGCTGCAATCCCTGGCAGCTGCTGAGTCTAGGGCTGCTGTCGCGGAGGTATTTCTTTCTAGAACACATGCTACTTCGTAGTAATTTCTCGGTTACTTAAACTGAGGCTTTCTTTTTCTAATCCAGGATCGCTGTTCGAAGATCGAGGAAGTTTTGAAATCAGAAAGAGCAAAGGTATTCCTTCACCTCTAATTATATCTTGGGAATTTGTTGTTTATCCTCCCCTCTTTCTGATTGGGGAGGAGAATCAGTATCTTCCTTTTTGGCATTTTGACTTGGGTTAGATGTAATGATTCCTAAACTGCTGGAAAACACCAATATTGTGATTCCACTTTATTATGATGCAGGATTCTGGTGGGACTGATGGCGGTCTGTCCTCTTCCAGTGAAAAGGTACTCGAAACATGCAGTCACTTCTTTATCTTAGTAGTTGTTTCTCTCTTGAGTATTCCATCCTAAGGAAGTACAGATGCAACATTCCTCTTACCCTAATATCTCCCATCACAAATCAAAATATACACCCTAAAATATCAAGCGGGCATCTCTCTGGCATTATTGAACGTCTTATTGCTTTTTTTTAATTGTCCAATTTGGTGTTTTTTTTTATTTCTCCATTTCATTTCTGGATTTGTCTTGAATTGTCCATTAACCCATATAAGTTGGAGACTTCCATAAACTCTAATCGATATTCTTGTCATGTTTTTGCTTGTTGGCTGTGTGAAATAACCCTATCAAATAAAATGACGATCATTCCATGTTCTCTAGGTTCCGGCTGACTTCCAGGCGGAAATTGAAAAATTGAGAGCGGAAGCGGAGGCTAATAAGGGCCACATGCTTCAGGTAGGTATCTACTTCCAGATTTTGTATTTGTATTCCCAGTATCCTGTGCTAAATTGCATGTATTTTTCAGTACAAGAGCATAGCTGCGGTTAATGAATCCGCACTAAAGCAAATGGAGTTGGCCCTTGAGAGTTTTAAAACTGAGGTACTCTTCTGATTTTGTGCCATATCTCAATGAATCTACTCATGAGCAATTTTTTTTAACTGAATCGATCTCCATGCGTTATAGGCCAATCAAGTAAGAAGTTCACTTGAAGCTGAGGTTCATTCACTTAGGGAGCGGATTAAAACAATTGAAACGGAATATAAATTGAAGATGGATGAAGCCACAGCGGCAAATGCTGGAAATGAGGAGGCCCTTGTTACTGTTGCATCGGAAATCTCTAGCCTTAAAGATGATTGCTCTGTGAAAATGTGAGTCTTTTTACTACGTTATCTCTAATTATAGTCCTGGTTTTGATATATGGCACTCCATCCTATTGGAATTACTTTGAATGACTCAAAGGAAAAGTTGTCCCAGTAGTCCAGTACAATCTACTTTCACAATGTTATGCACAAGGCTTATCTGCTTAAACATGAGGGGTCTTGTGTGAAACAATAAAATGATACTACTACTTAAGATCAAGGACACCAACCCTTCTTTTTTTTATAGCTCAATAAAGACGCTCTCCTGCAAGTTCTTCCTATTCTTGTTAAAGCCATATTATGTAGCGGTGATTGTGATTTACGCGTGGACATGAGCTAAGCCACATTATTAGTGTAAATTGTATTTTGGAAGTATTTGATCACAATGTATATAGAATTGGAAGCAGGACCATTTCTTTGTCGTGTTACAGTCAATTTATTTGACTGTATGTTGAGTGTCATCTTAGTACACATGTGTGGGCTATTCATTCTCAATGTGTACATTGTTTTTAACCATATTATAACTAGCTGATGCGATATAAATTAGAGCAAGATGATCAGTTGTGGTTAAATTGATCAGAAATTTTAGATTCTGCATTCTCGATTCGTGTATAGTGTTAAACCATATTTTAACATGCTGATGTGAAATAAATTAGAGCAAGATAATCAGTTGTGGTTAAATTCATAACAAATTATAGATGCTGCTTTCTTCGTTTGGTAAAATCTCCTTTAATTGTTTTTGTATTACTGCAGGGCTCAAATTGAAGTCTTGGAAGCACAAATTTCTGCTCTGAAACAGGATCTGGAGGAAGAGCATCAAAGATGGAAAGCTGCTCAAAGCAATTACCAAAGACAGGTGGGGATTCTAATTTGCTTGTTAGAGTTGGATGGAGTTTTTAATATCATGGAGTTTAGATTCTGTAGTCCGAACTACTTCCTTCACCCCGTCCCATGCTTCCCATTAGTTTTTGTTGACTTTTGTTCGGTCACAAATTACTCCTATATCACGTCGGATGAAAAAATGAAAATTATAGTAAAAGACCGATTTAGGAGTAAATAATGAGACTGAAAAAGAGTAAATGCAAATAAAATGGGAAGCTTGGGGCGGGACGGAGGAAGCATTAGTTATGTGTGAAATTGTTTACCATTTGTAGAGATAACTAGTAAGAAACAAGTGGTAGACCGTAAACATTTGGGTTATGCAATTCAGGTATATTACTAGTTAGTTGTTGAAGTGTTTTTACTATTGGTAGGGATGATCAGTCAGATACAAGTGGTAGGCTGTAAGCCAAGCATTTTGGAAATACCATGCAATATCTTATGGTTACAATACTATTACTACAAAGACCACATACTTGCATTCTTAACGGTCACTGACATGCGTATAACTATTTTTACTAGTATGTTTTTTATCAATACTTGAGTAATATGAATGTGAACTCTGCACCTTGAAATACATGTCCGACCTTCCTCTCCCAAACACGTTGCCGGTTTCTATCTTGTCGTAATGTCGTACATGTTGACCCGTTACTGTTTTTTGGGCATGTGCCGTTAATGGTTATCTTCTTGTTTTCCTTTATTCATTTGACTTCTCTTTTTTCCTTATTTTTGCCAAATCTTGTTGCTGCAGCTTCTTTTTGGTGTAAACAATAACTGAATTACTTTGCTTAGTAAATAGTATAGATTTTCAAATAGGCTACCTTGTGTCCTGTTATACTGTCGACAATCCAATTTGATCACTGAATTCTTGTATGCTTCTACTAAAAGCCTCTCCTCTACAAGCACATTATAAAGATTTTAACATATTGTAACACTGATGATGATGTTATGCAGTCTCACACTTACCTTTCAGACGTTAATTTTGATTTAAACCCAAATCTATTATTCTTACTAAACCGTAACGGAGGACTCTTGTCACTCTTCTGGCTCTGGATTAGGTATATGTAAATTCTTTATTATTGGTATTTTTCTCGTGCAAGGTCTCACCAATTTCTCTGAAATCTGAATTGTATAGATTATACATTCAAGTTTTTCGTGCAGTACTATTTAGTATGTTAATCTTGACGGAAGAGACGCCGGTACTGATATGTTTGATGGTTAAACTTGTATATCCAGGTAATTCTACAGTCTGAAACTATTCAGGAGCTGACGAGAACATCACAAGTTTTGGCTGCAACGCAAGAGGAAACGTCCAAGCTTCATAGAGATATTGATATGCTCAGAGCCGAAAATGTAATCATCTTTCATTACTTTAACCCGGATCTGCATGTATGGTGGAGCATATATGATACAAATAAATGCATGATAGTCTGGGTTCTATTTCTTCTTTTTCTTGTTTCACTCTTCTTTCTCCTTGGTTGACTGCCCATATTATGACTGAAGTTGGTTGGTTCTTAACTTCACTTGATGGATCATTGAATATGGCCTTGGTTTCAGAGAATAGTGTGTCTGACACATCAATTTGTTGTTCACAGGGCGAGCTGAAGTCAAAATGGGATGCGGAGAAGTTGACTGCAGAGGTTTATAAGAGCGAATTGGATAAAAAATACAATGAAGTTGATGAATTGAACAAGATCCTGCATAGCCGTCTTGAGGCCATGCACATTCGCTTGGCTGATAAGGAATTAGGAAAAGCTTCTGGGAGCAGTTCTCAGACCTTAGGTGATGATGATGGGTTGCAAAATGTTGTAAATTATCTCCGCAGGACAAAGGAAATCGGAGAAACAGAGATTTCTTTACTGAAACAAGAAAAGCTTCGATTGCAGTCTCAACTGGAAAGCGCTTCAAAGTCTGCTGATGAAGCGCAAGCATTGCTTCGTTCTGCGCGGGAAAAATCTCGTGCGTCATTATTCAGTGAAGAAGAATTCAAATCTCTCCAATTACAGCTTAGAGAGTTAAACCTCCTCCGGGAAAGTAACGTCCAGCTAAGGGAAGAAAATCAGCACAATTTTGAAGAATGCCAGAAACTTCGCGAGGCATTTCAAAAGGGAAGGGCGGAAACTGAGAATATGGAGAAACTTCTTAGAGATAGAGATACTGAATTGGAAACCCGAAGAAGAGAAATTGATCATCTAAAGACAGAAAATTTGAATAAGGAGAAGATGATTAATGAGCTGGAGGAGAAGTGCAAAACTGTTGATGTTGATGATTACAACCGATTAAAAGATTTAGTCCAGCGCCTACAAGATAGCTTGAGAGAAAGGGATGTACAGCTAGAGGAAGTGAAGAAACTTCTATCAGAGAGTCGAGCAGCAGTATCTGTTTTAGAGAATGATCTGTCCAGATGTAGGACAGAACTGAATGAAAGAGAAACCAGGATTAACGGAATCTTGGAAACAGAGACGTCTTTAAAATCTGATATAGAAAAGTGGAAAAGAAACTATATGGTGGGTCGGAAGAAGTCCGAAAACTTGACCAAGGAGAAGAATGACCTTAGCAAAGAGATCCTTGCTCTGTCCAAACAACTAGAGGAAGCCAAACAAGTGAAAAAGAATGTAGAGGATTCTGCAAGTGACCAAGCCATTAAAGAAAAAGATACCAGGATACAAATGCTTGAGAAAATAATTGATAGGAACCGAGAAGAGGTGAAAAAACTGAAAGATGATCAACTTAAAGAAAAAGAACAAAGTAATAAGACTGAAAAAACTCATCTTGAGAATCTTGAGAATGTCACTCAGGAAAAGAAGCTTTTGGCCGATGAGCTGAGGAAGAATCAGCAAGCTCTGAAATTGGTTCAAGATGAAGTGCAAAAACTTAGGAGCTCTGGAGGCAGTCAACCAGAGAGTACACCAGAAGTTTCTACTTTGCGGGAAGATGTTGGATCTGCAGATCCCTTCGCAGTCGAGAATCTTGCTCAGGCTGCAACCCTCAGTGAGCCTGATCCTACTCCTGCAAATACACCTCCTCAGGAGAATACATATCCTGATGTAACTGTAGTCGGTCAATCAGTTCCTTCGTCGACCACAACACCAGCAGCAGGCCCTGCGAATGTTCCTCCAGCAAGACCATCTGAAGACAGAGAGAGAAGAGTTATTGCTAGAGCTAACATTAAAACGGGAAGGAGATTGGTCCGTCCAAGTCTTTCAAAACCCAAAGAAACTCAAAGGGATGTGGAGATGTCCGAAGCCGATGAATCTAAAGCTGATGAGTCCAACACTGGGACATCATCGCATGATATTGAAAGTCGAGGATATCCATCAGTACCAACAAGATCTCCTGTTCGTAAACGTTCATCTGATGAGATCCTGGCTGCAGAGGGAGCAAGCCCTGATTTGGTAACTCCTGCACCAAAAAAGCCAAAATCGTTGGAGACTCTCCAGGATAGTGGTGAAGAACCGTCTGATGTTGCTGTAAATGATGACACACAAGATGGTAATGGTGACAATGAAGAACCCAGTAAGGAATCTGATGATACTGAGAGGGACGATTCAGGAGCTCCAGTGGAAGAAGTGGATGAACCAGCACCCGCTGAACAAATTGAGGCGGGTGAAATCATGGATGAGAAATCTGACAGGCCCAGTGAGGCAGTTCAGTCTGATGACCAATTGAGGCATCAAACCGAACAAGATATCCAACGTCTAGTATCGGAATCTGAAGAAAGGGAAGAGGGGGAGCTTGATGCAGAATTAGCTGTTACCGACGGAGATGGCAATATACCAGAAGTTGGAGAATATATACGTGACGAACCTGTTGAACCTCCGAGGTCTCCAAGCTTTGAACCACCCTGATCTCCGAGCATTGAACCTCAGATTACTGAGACCCTGGAAGCTGGGGAAATTGATCCTTCTGATCAGGAGGAAGAAAAGAACGACAGCAGTGACCTGACTGAAAAAGTTGTCGATGGTTCAGATAAGCCACGTGATGGTGTGGGATCAATTGTAGAAGCTCAGTCGGTTGGATCAAGCTCTAGCACCGTGGAAGCATTGGGCAGCACTTCAGTTGGTGTTGATACTAAAGAAGAAGGTAAGTGATTTCTTACTGAAACTTTTGATTTGTTTTCATTCTCTTTGTACTATGGCTCCATAAATATTGGTGAGCAATAATAACTTGTTCTGCCGATACTATTGTGAAATCTCCATCATCTGTGAACTCAATTGTCGATTTTGCAGAACGGTTGAAGCAATTACTTCTAGAGGGCAGATCTATGCCAGCCAGAGGCCGTGTTGGACCAGGTGTTCGAGGTCGTCCTGGACCAGGTCTCCGAGGACGTGCTACACGTGTTGTTCGAGGCCGAGGAGTTCGAGGGCGACCTCCACGTGGAGGACAGTCACCTGGCCAGTAGAATGTTGCGTACTGAGCCTGTGTTAACTTCAAAAAAATTAACATGAATGCTGAATGTAAATCGAATTTATCAAGGTTGCTTGCATACGCTGCGGCTTAGTCTTATACTCTTGAAGCAATTATGTTTGTATTCAAGTTTTTAAACATTAAACATAGGATACTATATTGAAACTTAATGAGAATTTTGTTATGTATATATATGAATTTAGATTGAGTCTGGTATTAGATGGTCTAAATAAAAATACGTAAATAGATGAAATTATGCTCTACTCACTCCCTCCCGGAAAACATTATACTCCCTTCCCCGTTTTTTTTAAAAGCTTCTTAGATAGATCCTTTTTCGTAAATTTTGACCGTGAATTGTTATAAATTTATACGACAAACAAATATAATAAAATTA
>JAYMSL010001454.1:0-17190 GCA_036897195.1 Plantago coronopus
CTCGTTAAAGAAAAAGAAGTGAACCGATATTGGTGTCCACCCCAATACAACATACTCCCTCCGTCCAGTCAAATGTTTCCCGTTTAGTTTTGTTGACTTTTTTTGGATCGTAAATTACTCTTAAATTATGTTTTTTAAAAAACGTAGAAAAATTACATTGAAAATGTATAGTTATGGTAATATTTTAATATAATTTTTAAAACTTTTTTGTTCAATAAGAATTTGGAGTAATTTGCGACCGAAAAACGGGTATCAAAATAAAATGGGAAACTTCTTTTTGGACGGAGGTAGTACAACATACAACATTGTATTAAAATATTATGTTGGTTTATAATTGTTTGAGATTGAACTAAAAAACTCAATTAAATCTCAAACCGAGTTCTACTGTTAATCAGTTTAAGTTATGTTATAAAAATTCTTGAACTGAAGTAATCTTTATTAGTTAATCTAATTGAATTGAATCGTTCACAAACTAAACTTAAATTATGTTGTATATATAAAATTAAATTATTTAAAATATAAATTAGACAAACTTATTGAACTGGATTTAATATATTTAACTGGATTGATCGCTTTATTTTTAAATCTTTTATTTATGTAGCATATCTTCACACTTTATAGTTAGCAAAAATTGATTCCTGGTGATTACTTTAGGCGCTGGTGCCGGCTGTAGATTATATATGAAAAAAAATACAGTGATTTTTTTTTTTAAAAAAAAATCATTCATATTCATACATATAATTAGAACATTACATGTAGATACAATCCTTATAATATATTGATGTTGATCTCCTCTGATACTTCTTCAACATCCATTGCCACCTAGAAAAATTTAATCCTACATTTAAAAAAGAAAAGAAATCATTAATTAATAAGCAATTATTTTAGACAAAATAAGAAATTAAACATGCATATAATTCTTTCTAAATGTATATACCTGTCACAGTTTCTTTTTTTTTTTTTTTTGAAACGGCAAATGTATATACCTGTCGCAGTTGACATCACGTCTGATCGGAATGGGCACTTTGACACGGCACAACCCAGGAAGCTTCTCAGCCCTAGAATCTATAATACCAATCTTTCCGGCTGCAGACTTAAAGCACTTGCACAAACCTCTCCGATCAGCTGTAGATGTGGCCCTGTCATTCACGGTCTTAACACCGGAACAACAACTGAGAGGCGGGCTGGCTTCGTGACCCTGAAGGTATTTTAAGCAGGAAGCCAGCATCACGACGGCTTCCGTGCAAGTGATAGTTGCATCCACCCAACAGCTAGTCATTAGTGTTAAAACTAACACTAAAGCCACTGCAGATGATGAGCCATTGTTAATTTTTTCGCCCATATTAAGTCGGGTATGTGAGATTGTGAGAGCGAGTGTTTTAGATATGTGAGTTGGGAAGATATACGCTTGTATTTATAGGGATTATATCCTATTCACCTTATCTTTTTTTTTTCTTTCCAAAATTAGTGTAATACATATTTACACTACAAAATGAGAATATGAAAGCAATTCTGGAAGATTAATGCTTTTCCTTTCATTTTTATATAATATTACAAAAAGGGAGCATGAAAGTAATGTAGAGTTGCATTTTCCATTTTTTTTTTTGAGATAATTTTTCATTTTCCTTTTTGAGATAATTTTCCTTTTTTTTCCCAAACATCAAATTTAACTACCTACTAGTATCTGTTATCCCAAAACAAAAACAGTTGTCCACTTTGATTTATTTACCATTATAAAAATTATTTACAATAATCTATTATATTCTTCCCAGAACTATAAAGTAAGAATTTGACCAACTACCAACTAATTATTTATTATAAATTGAACTCCCTCTCAATATACCTTAATATTATATTCATTTACTTTTCTGCAAATCGAATATTAAAGTGAACAACTATTTTAAGACGAATGGATTATGTTAATGTCATAGCTAGGTGTTTTGAGTTTCAATACATGATGCGTCTATCCATATACGAATCTAAAATGTTTATACCATCCTAATTACTTCTAAAGAAAAATTATATTCCAGATTAGCCTATGAATTTATTCCTGTACGGACATGAGGGTGAAATGTTAGTTATAGCCAAAGTGACAGCTTGAAGCAAAGAAACAGATTACACATTGCTATCATGACAAATCAAACAAACAAACAAACTACCAAACAGAATATCTCTGATTCTTAGATTCCTTCTTCCTAATCTTATTCTATTACACTACAAGACACCAAAAGATTGTATAATGACAAGGCACACATTGCGGCTTTATCTTAAAATCGACTTCTTAAAACTCGTCTTCTTGCCAAGAACGGTATCCACAGCCGTTCTCCCTCTATGTATGTTCTGCTCCAGCTCCACTTTGGTTAAGGAAGTTTGCCAATCAAGAAGAAATGAGTGTTTGCATCAGCAGTAGTCCATAACCATTCAGGTTCCACTTTTCTTCATTTTTTGCTTTAGGCCTAATTTAGTGGATGTATGACTGTATTGACTGTTTCCTTAGTGCTTTCCTACTCTGATATCTGATAAACTGATTAGCAGTAGTGTAATCCTATCATCACTTTCTTGATAAGATATAAATTCATACTAGTTTGTTAGGATTGGACTAGTGGAGTTTTGTTTCTAATTGTCAGAGAAACTAAGCTTATGTTCTTAACTAGAACTGTTTTGATTGGAACATGTTTGTTTCTCGAAGAAGGGCGACGATTCAAGATCAAGAAAACAGAATGGAAACTCGAAAGGATCAAACTGAAGAGGAGGATAAGTCAGACGAATGTGGATTGAGGCTTCTTGTATTGGCAATTGCAGTTCTTGTCACAGTTGCATCTTCCATCACTCTCTGGAAAAACTCCAAACAGCTCAATTTTTTTCATGTTTCTTCAAAGCATCGGGTTGTCGACAAGTATGCCGACGCTCTTGGCATCGCCTTGCAGTTTTTTGACGTTCAGAAATGTAAGTGCTAAACTTGGAGAGTTGTTAATTTTGAGCTGATTGTTAACTTGCTATGATATATGGTTGTTTCTGCAGCTGGAAGGTTGGAGAACAACAGGATTAGTTGGAGAGGAGATTCGGGTTTGGAAGACGGAAAAAAGGAGAATCTGGACCTGAGTAAAGGACTGTATGATGCTGGTGATCTTGTGAAGTTTGGATTTCCGATGGCGTTTACTGCTACAATTTTGTCGTGGGCGATACTGGAGTACGGTGATCATATGAAACGGATCAAGGAGCTGGAACAGGCGGAAGATTCGCTCAGGTGGATCACTGACTATCTCATCAACGCGCATCCATCTCCTGATGTGCTCTATGTTCAGGTTGGAGACCCCGAATTCGATCATGTATGCTGGGAAAGGCCTGAAGAAATGACAGAGAAAAGGCCCTTAGCACAAGTGAACACATCATATCCTGGAACAGATGTTGCTGCAGAAACTGCAGCAGCTATGGCATCAGCATCATTAGTGTTCAGGTCAATCGACAAATCGTATTCCAATTCGCTCCTCAAGCATGCCAAAGAGCTATTTACCTTTGCAGATTCTTATAGAGGCTCTTACAGTATAACCCTGCCAAAAGTTCAGAAGTTTTACAACTCAAGTGGGTACGGTGATGAACTATTGTGGGCTGCAGCATGGCTTTATCATGCGACTGGAGACGAGTCGTATCTTCGATATGTGACTGGGCAAGGGAATTACTTCGCTAACTGGGGCGTGCCAACATGGTTCTCTTGGAATGACAAACTTGCCGGAGTTCAGGTACTTGTACCACGTTTCTTCTAGTTAAGTTTGCTGTTTTGGCCTCTTCGGCTCTCTGAGTATGTTCTGTTTTCAATCTTCATAGGTTCTTTTATCCAGAGTGAGCTTTTTCGGGTCGAGTAATATCCAAGGTGAAGCCAGCATTGCGCTGCAGCTTTACAGGAAAACTGCCGAGGCAGTTATCTGCGGGCTCCTACCAGATTCTCCAACAGCAACACTTGGTAGAACAGAAGGTCATACATGAACTGATTTCAGCTATTCTGACTCAAACCGCAACCTATTGGTTGGACGAGAAACATCTTACATCTGAGCTGCGCTTCGTTCTCAACACACAAGTTAAATTTCATTTGTTTCAGGTGGGCTTATCTGGGTGGATGAGTGGAATGCATTGCAATATGCTGGTGCTTCTGCATTTCTTGCACTTTTATACAGTGATTACATGCTAACCTCCGGAACGAAAAGCCTTTACTGTGATGGAATCCTATACAAGCCTCAAGAAGTTCGCGCTTTCGCCATTTCCCAGGTTGTACTTCATTTCCGTGATTGCATAATAAGCCATGTACTCTGATATCAACTCTTCTGATCTCCGATGTAACGAAATACCTACAGGCGGATTACGTGCTAGGAAAGAATCGAATGCAGATGAGTTACCTCGTGGGGTACGGAAACAACTACCCTCAGTATGTGCATCACAGGGGTGCCTCGATCCCAACTGATGCCCACACAGGCTGCAAGGATGGATTCAAGTGGCTTACCTCGACAAAACCTAACCCGAACATAGTGATGGGTGCTGTTGTAGGAGGACCTTTCATGAATGATACATTCATAGACTCGCGGAGCAATGTTATGCAAGGCGAACCCACTACTTACAGCAACGCGGCATTCGTTGGTCTCCTGTCAGGGCTCATCACAACTTCTCCACTAGCTAGGTCTTTCCTGTCAACCTAATTTTGAATGGACTGCTGTACATCTGATAGCTACCTGTGTAGTGTACATATATAAGTAAAATACACATGATTTTCCTTGCTGTAGTTATTTATCGGTTACTTCGTAGCTTCATGGTCTAGTTTTCACACGAATTCGAGGTAGAATGCTTTAGACCTTTAGTAGTTATGTACAGTGGAAAACATTTATATTTGTAGACGCATGATGCGGCATAGGGTAACAGTACAGATTCAAAAGAACACATACACCTTGGGCACAAGGTTTAGCACTGGAACAACATATAACACAGAGTTATAGAGTGGCAAACAACATCCTTGATAGAAACTTAGCTAGCTTGGAATAGAAATGAATAAGCTCACACACTTAGAAATGTTTGAAAGGACATTGAAGCTTTACATCGAATGAATCAGAAACTTCTCGAAGATACAACAAGATAATAAGTACGACGATTAGTGCCACGGTCTGAAACACCCGCAATCTGACGGCAAAGGTTTGTGCTTGCAGAAAAGAGGCAGCTGTGTGGAAGTAGTTAGGCATGTCAAACTAAATATTGAAAGAATTCAGTGCCATGACTTTGCACTGCTCGTTCATGGCCACGAGTTGGGCCTCTTTCTTGTCAAGCTGAGAACTCAACCTAACATTCTCTTCCATTAGTTTCTGGACTTCAGCTTCCTTCTGCATTTTATCACTTTCCAACTGTGCCGTTTTAGCTACAAGCCTAGTCAAATCCAACAAACAAACAGCAATTAATTTTCCGAGGTAAGTTTCTGCCTTTCTGGTCTGATCAAAGTAACAAATACTGCTAGTTTGCAGCTTTAAGTCCTAAAGTTCAATGGGTTGTTCCTGACAATTAGAATAACAGACTTACATTTGCTGAACCTGTAAATCTTTCATAACACACAACATAACATATAACCAATCGGGAATTATAAATAATTTAGCAAATTCAGAACGTAAGGTAACACACAATAAGTTGCTTAATTTGGACTCAATACATTGGAAACACATTCCATACTAGAATTCTAGTCATATTAAAGTAGATAAGGGGGCTTCAAACTAGATTTTGATTCTGTTTTGATTTTTCTGTTAAAGGATACGTCTTCAGTTTATCAATTTGATATGGATGACTATAACTGCAATCAGCTATTAGAAATCTACCCACATAATCAATTTTATAGTAGTCCAGGTTGCAAATGTGAAGGTTATAGACTACTAATCCAATTAGTTGTGTTACTGGTGGATAAAGAAAGCATCAAAGCACTCACATATAGCATTCAAGATAAGCCAAGTTAGTATCTCTTAATGAATGTTTCAGGTTCACTTAAGCACACACATGATTTATGTTGGTTTTGTAGCAGATTAGACATCACGCTGCACACACATAGCCTAGTGTATGAACAATTTATAAGAGTTCAAATGCATCTCACTCTCATTAAACGGAAATCTTATGACCAGCAGATGTGGGGCTTGGGTAGATTGACTCTGGGCAAATAATACCAATGTAATTGAAAAACATCTAGAAGTATATCACCACGAAGTACAAATAGATGTGGGTTCCAAAATCTAATCTGATTATTCATACAAGAAGCAACTATAAATTGTTTCAAAAGAAATCTGGGCCAAAAACTGCACTTATACCAATGTGATTGAAAAGGTTCCTAATACAGCAGTGAAAGAAAATAATGTGATGGTTGAAAAGGTCAGTTATTAGGTGATGAATTCTGACACAAAAATTAATGACAAAAGGCAATGACTACTCCTAATTGAATTAGATGACAAAAAACTTCAAATAACTACTAATATGGATAAATTAGAACATTCCAATATCTAATAAACATGATTCAAGTTACAGAAAGCTGACCTTTCAAAGTGCCGCTCAATGGTCTGGAATTGCTTCTCTGAAGAAAGAAGTGTTTCCCGCACACTAATTAAAGTACTCACATAAGATTTCAGGGATTCAAAGTCTTGCTTGACGCGAGTGAGTTCTTGTTCATTCTCAGCAGCTCGTTGCCGTTGTCTAGACGTTTCATCAACCAAATCTTCAACCCTCTGTTTCATCTCGTTTAAGATAGAATTAGTACCCAATGCAAACTGTTCCATCTCCTCTAATTTTACAGACATGTTCTCAATTTGGACTGCCTTCTTTTTTATCTCCTCCTGCCCAACATTTACCTTTTCCTTCTCAAGAGCAGTTTCAGATTCCGCCACAATAACCCTCTTGACAAGAGTTTCCATAACATCAGTAACCATTTTCACACTTTTAAGCAATTCACTGATATAAAATCCATCTTCTTCATCAAGCATACCATCTTGACTTCCAAGTGCTGTCCATGTTTCCTCGTCAGCATTGTCAAGAGACGATACTTCTCCGTTCCTCATCCAGCCTGACACTGGAATACCATTTTTATCAACAAGTCCAACACCATCCAATTGCTTAATACCACAAGACTTGTGAGCCAAATGCGGAACCGACATGATCCGTGCTTTAGATTTCAAGTATGTTAATAAAGTGGCAGAAGTTTTAACCCTACGCCAGAGAACATCTAATTCCTTTTTTGAATTCTCCCCCGAACCTTCAACATAAGCCTTTACCTCCTTGAGCTTCTCTTGTATAGCATCCATCTGTGATAGGCTTTTATCCATATCTTGGTTCCAGTTTACTACTGTTGGATTCGAAGGAGAATTTACAACTGGCAACCCCACATCTTTCTCTGCTGCCATGACCTAGAGACAGAAGTCACAAAACAACTCACAAAACGTACCAGCCACTGGACATCTCTTTTGTTCAGCTAGATCATCATCAGTACCATAAATACTAAACCAATTCATACAACTAGAGAGCCGAAATGCTTACAAAAACAAATGGAACTAAATTGCACATAAATTCACATAAGGCTACAACTCGGTCACATACAACACTTCACACTACTCCTTTACAACCTTATATAACTCCAAAAATGTCAATATCAATCTTATAACTCGAATTATGCCTATACCACCTCAACTGAAACTGCAGCTTTTTCAAATTAAATAAAACAGATGCACTTGAAGCTCACGCAGAGAATCGAATCCTATATGACATAAGCCGCGAGCTCATTTACAGAATCACAAATATCCAGCTACAGTCATTTATAACAAAAAAATAATAAAAAAAGGAAAAAGAAAACTTCATTTGTAGAGTTCCTAAGTCACCCAACTCACAACCTAACAATGACGCAGCGACATACAGGCAACTCAGTACGCAACCTAAATCAAACAGAAATTGAAGAATTGGCCATGTTTATGCGAAAACTAGTTCCAATTTTAAGCGAATTTAGGAAGGAAATGGAAGATGCGAGGTTATTGTGAAAGAGGAAAAGAGAAACAGTAACAAATTGCAGAGAAATTTCATACCTGGGAGGAAAGGGAAAGGGAAAGGGAAGGAGAAAGAGAAATATCTCCCCAATCGAGCAACGAAAAAGAAGAACGAGTCGTCGATCGGAGACGAGGGATGATTTCTTTTTCTTTCTTTCTAGCTTTCACCTATATTTCTGGTAAAAAAGTTAAAATTATTAATCCTCCTCTCATTTCCATTTTTTACCCGCACCCAATTCTGGTCGTACAAGCACAACTTAGTTGATAATACGAGAGTAAATGAACCTCGCTCTCGCTTTACCATTTTTGTGAAAAAGATTGTGGTTGGTAGAAAAGGGCATGTATTTGTTTGAAGGTTTGAATGGATTTTATTTGGTCGAAGTGTTTGTAATCGAGTGGTAATCTGGAACCTTCGAATCATAGAGATTACAGGTTCGATTCCGTCGTTGATTGATTATATCCTGAAATTGGTGATTATTTCTTCTGGACTGGGGCTTGGAGAATATTTGTTGAACGATTGTAATAGTATATTTAAAAACATGAATTTTATTTGTTAGAATTCTTCAATATACGAGTTTAAAACAATTGGGATTAGACTATTCGAGCTCTCTCACCTTTTTATGATTTGAGTGAAACCTTTTAAATCCACCTACTCTCTTCGTGATCATCGACATTTACACAAATCTCGTCATCATACTCAATCACACCTTCATGATATCGTTGTTTAACCTACCAAAGCGAGACTAACCACGTGGCCAAGCTCTGTTGACCCGACCTAGCTTACACGACAAGGCAACTTTCATCATCTTTCAGACTTTGCTCTTATTTATTATGTCATTTGTATTACCATATACAGACTTGAGAGTCCCAGTCCCTTAGGTTGTCATCACACCATTGTGTGTCATCTTGAAATCTTATGTATCTTATGTTTGTTGCCCATTGTCACGCAGGTTGCTAGTGCTCCATTTGTTTCTACAATTAGATTTTGAGCGTCTACTCCCTTAACAATAAAGTGAATCCGGTTCTATTCAATTTAATTATTATTTAGTTTAGTTCAGTTCAGCTAAGTTCAGATCTTTTTAATTCAGGTTCATTCATTTAAGTTCAGGTTTACGTAATTCAAATTTATATTTGAAATACGTTCAGTTTAACTTTACACATTTGAGATTTATACTCGTAATAATTTCAGTATAGTTCAGAGTTGCGTAGTTGAAATTTATTCTATACCTAAAATTAGTTAAATTCAAGTTGGCGTAGTTAAAATTTGTACTCGAAACAAGTTCAAATTAGTTGAGTCTATGACCATTCACTTGCGTTCATATATTTTCAGACGAATTGAAAATATAAGATACTTACCATCGGTATAATTTGACTGGAAATCCCGGCTTCAAGTTTTTTTTATAAAAAAAATAAAAATAAAAGAAAGGAAATTATTCCACAAACAAAATCGATGGTGTTAATTTCCTCATCGGATCCCTCTCCCTTTTACCCGTGACTTCCCTGTTCGAAAGAATGAAGCTAACTGCTTCACTCTTCATCCTCTGTACAATTGTATCTGCTTACTCAGCTCAAGCTATAAGAATTCCGGATCGGAATGTTGCAACCGCTACCGATCAACCGCTCAAAACGGCGGTTTTCGCCCTAGGGAGCTTCTGGAGATCAGAGGCCGCGTTTGGATGCCTAGACGGCGTCATTCGTACCGCCGCTGGTTACGCCGGCGGATCCAAGCTCAATCCTGATTACCGGAGCTTGGGAGATCACGCTGAGTCCGTACAGGTACCTGATCTTCTTCATTTCACTTTCAATTGTATTATCATCTGCTGATTTCTAACTCTAGTTATTTTTCAATTGAGTTCCATTATCTGTTGTGTTTTGGGGATAATGTGGGGATAATGTACTTTGATCGATCACTGAGAAGTTAGTAATTTATTGTTCCATTAATGTATTCATTTAGTATTGTCAGTAGATGTATGGATTCTATCTAGTTATAGACTTATAGTCCACTTCCGTGGCATAAGTTGGTAAGATTACCCACCGAACGGCCGGATAATTTGAGCTGAGAGATTAGTATTGCGAAATAATGGAGAATTGACTACGCATCTAGAAATGCACAATGATGTGGTGTGCATTAAGAGGGATAGGATAGGAACTTACTCTTTGGGATGTATTTAAGTCAGGTACGAGTTCAGATGGGTGCTCGAGCATCATGCAGCTGGTCCTGTTATTTTGAGCTATGAGCCAGATGATGGAAAACGAGTATAATTCTTGAAAGTAAACTTTCGTAAAAAATCATGTTAACATGTATGACCATTGTCTGGTAGCTATATTCTTATCTTATTGCTTGCAATGGTGTGTATTGTGTATCCTAAGAATATATATAATCAAAGTCATTTCTAGACTTTATCCACTCCTAGTACACTCACTAAACTGAACCTTTGATGAGGTTGCGTTCTTCTGTACAGATAGAATATGATCCCAGGATCATAACTTTCAGAGAACTTGTTGATGTATTCTGGAATAGCCATGATGCTAGGCAAGTTTTCGGGCAAGGCCCTGATGTTGGAGATCAATATAGGTATAAGATTTTCAGCACCATAATTCTTTTCTCGTATGCTTGTCACTCGTGCCAAGAAAAAGAAATTGCAATCTAACACTAGGAAAACATTTTACCCATGCAGGTCTATAATATTTACTAATGGAACGGAAGAAGCTAGGTTGGCTGCTCTCAGCAAAGAAAGGGAGCAAACACGTTCAAACAAAAATGTCGTTACCACCCAAATTCAACAGCTGGGAACATTTTATCAAGCGGAGCCTGAACATCAGGTTAGTTATTGGTTGACCTTCAGTTCAAGATATAAACTTATCTTGAGAAACATCAATGATCGCTTGAATTTTTGGTGTGTTGAGAATACCTACATGGTTAGATTACTGTGAAAGGGTCATATTGGGGGTTTCATATGACTTGGGAAATTGTTCCAGAAGTTGGGCTAAGAATGAAGTGGCATCTAAGTTGGTCTCTTATGAGGCATAGCTCGTGGAATCTGGCAATTGTAAAAGCCAGCAAAATTTAGTTGATCAGGACTGAAATTTAAAACTTGTCCTTTTTTTAGTCAATATTGAAATTAGAACCAGGAAATTGAATCATATTATTTTTTTTTTTTGTCAATATTGAAATTAGAATTAGAGGCTGGAACATTATATTGCATGAAGTATCCTGAAAGTTCATGATTAACCATATATGGTTTGAAAGTTAGAAATGAGGGTTTATTCTCGACTTGAAGAATCACTTTATTGTATTTTCACAGGTACATTCCTTATTGGCTTGAATTAAGCTAACATCAAATTCTTCTGTGTCAATGATTAAACCCATATCTGGTTTGAAAGTTAGAAATGTGGGTTTTATTCCTGAAAAGAAGCATCTAGATGCACCTTTGTATTTTTGCAGGTCCTTACCTTATTGGCCTAAGTTAGGCTAACATCAATTTCTTCCGTGTACACCTGCAGAAATTTGAGTTAAAACGGAATCCGTTACTTCTTCAGTTGATTGGGAACTTGCCACAAGAAGAGCTGGAGAAGTCTACCCTTGCAACAAAGCTCAATGGATATGCAGCAGAACTTTGTCCAACTAAGATGCAGAGTCAGATAGATGGCAAGATCAACGACATTATAAGAAAAGGTTGGCCCATTCTAAGGGATATCTAGCCAACAAGCAGCACCAGGGGATGGGATACCTTGAGTTGATCTGAGGATGATTACCGTAGATAGTACTTTTGGATAGGAGCTTTGAGAGGGAACCTTATAGGTTGTCTAGTATTCTTGCCTTTACTGCAGTTATAAGTTATAACTGGTTTTGCCACTGTAATTTTATTAATGTGAAAACTGCAACAGTTACTACCCCTCCGGGCTCTGGTACAGGTAAGGATTTGTCAATGAGGCTGACCATGCGCTTGGGCTCGGCTGAGCTTGACAAGAGGGAGGTATGGGGTAGATAACTTGAGCCAAACCTGAGAAACTACAAATCTGGAATCAGCTGTAATCTGAACCTTGTAACTTGTAATAAATGACATTATTATTTTTCATATTTTTTACTCTGACATGAAAATTGGACTCCCAAATTTTGAGAAGTAATATTCTTAAATAAAACTGTCAGGCTGATAACAAATTGGGTGAGGAAGAGAACAACTAAAACCAAATATTATTAGTTAAAATCAACAATTTTAACATAAACATCACGATTATAATAAACTTGAACTATTTCTAATAAAACATGAATTGTCAACTGTGATCCTATGAACATGTTCGACATGTTCCGAACTAGTTCGAGAAAAATGTTTGAATTGTTCCATTACGTATATAACTATTGACATTTGATGTCTAAATCAAAACATTAGTAGTTTTAAATGTATTTCTGTACTTTATAAGTAAAAACAATGATATTTAATTTTAAAAATTCACATTTTAATCTAAAATTATCATGAATTTTATTAACAACACCATTCCGTGTATTTTAAGTTGAAAAAAACTGTCCCTCACGTATTTTGTGTTCATAAAATACTCGAACGCGATGTTTAAAACTAAGGAAAAAAACCGAAAGAATTGAGCTGATAGGAAAAGTAACTAAATTAACCGAACGAGCTAGTAAGAAGCCCAGTCCGTACTAGCTACCTATAAATAGGAGCAGTCAGTCTCCAATCAGCATTATCCCCGTCACAATCCCCCCAAATCAATCAATCAGCCGCCAAAATAGAGTCCGATCGGAAGAGAAAGGAGGCGGCCACGGTCTCCGACCGTGCCACCGAGCACCGCCACCATCACCACCACAAGAAGCAGGCTACCAAGAGGACCAAGACGCCCTCCCCCGACAAAGCTAGGGCTTTCCACATCCTCATCAAGCACCAGGGATCCCGCCGCAAATCCTCCTGGAAGGACCCTGAAGGCACCGTCATCTCCGCCACCACCCGAGAGGAAGCCGTCTCCCAGCTCCAGAAGCTCCGCGACGAAATCGTGTCTGGTGGATCCTTCTCCACTCTAGCCAAGCTACATTCCCACTGCAGCTCGGCCAAGCGCGGTGGCGATCTAGGTTCGTATTAAGCTCCTTTACTGTGTTGATTGCGTGATTATGTTGCAGATGTTGAATACGGTTGGCGTATGTTTGTGTATCAATTGACGAGTGAATTGGATTAGTTTTGTAAATCCTGTGTGTTGAATTAGTGAAGAGGTTGTTGATTGCTGATTTAGGAGTTGATTTAGAAGTTAGTATACCATTGAAAATTGTGAGGAGTATTAGTAATGATCGAATTCTAGATTGTGTGGAGCTGCATCACTAATTTACAAATATCAGCAGTGTTTCGTATTTTTTTCGCATTGACTGCTATGTCTTTCTGCTGGACAATTGAGAAGTTGCTGAATTGCTCACGATCTTTCTTCTTCTTTTTGTTTCGTATCTTGCTTATGCTGTACAGTTTACATTTTATTAACCTTTTGCTACATCTACTCTCAAAATGACAAGATAAGGGAAATAGATAATCATGTAGTTAAACGGTGACCTAGGTCGTCTATGTTCCACATCTCAAGTATGATCTTTCTTGTGCTCGTTAAAAACATGCTTGGTCACAGAGTTCGATTGGCACCGGAGGATACTGTTGCTAAAATTCATGGCCATGATTATCTTGTAAAGAAACACGTTTGGTTATCAGTTCCATTTTTATCGTTGCAAATATGTTGACTGAACTTATCGTAACTCACAAGTTCTCTGACACTGTGTTGCATTGTTCTTAAGAGCCATGTACTGTCTTTTTTAAATAACTGTGGTCTGCCATTTTATCATACATTCCACTTGCAAGGCACAAAAAATCTATATCGTAGTTTGTGTTGTAGTCATATACTCATATTGGAAGATCTCTGTTTCACAATTGATTTGGTTGTTCTATTCTATGAAAGGAATGAGCTGGTTTACTTGGACAATTGACCTTTTGTCCCTTTTACTTCTATTTATTTTCATTCTACCTCCTCGGAAACTATGAGTCTGTCAAGAAGTGCAGTTGATCTTTCCTATCATTCTCCAATAAGGCTGGTTGGTTGCTGGTCTTCGGTGATTGAAGACCACAGAGCATTGGATGATGTGAGGGGACTGCTTTCTGGTTGGATTACAACATTTATTTCGTCTACGATGTGTAACAGAAGATTAGAATGTAGCAGAAGATCAGTCTTGCCCGGCTTTCTAAGGGTGACACTTGATCGATTCCAGAGATTCATCTTAGTTACCAACTTGTTCAAGTGAAATTGGTCTTTGTTCTATAAGTTTCAGGCTTTTAACAACTTCTGAAAAAGCTTCATCATAATGGAGAATACTGATGTTACCTCTCTAGCTTCAATTTCAAAAGATTGCTTGAAAATAATGTGTTTTTGACATTATAGTGGTGAATAACTATCTTGTGAAAATGTCCTGTGCCTTCTGTTTCAGTGATAAGGCTCTTTCAATTCACATTAATTTCAGTTTTGTTAAGTTAAATTCAGTTCATGTTTGCATAGTTGAAATATATACTTGAAATGAATTCAGTTCAGTTCAGAAATTTTAAAGTGAATTGAACGATTTACTCCCTCTTATCTCATTAGTATTACGGTGTTTGACTTTTAAGTTTATTGGGATTTCGAAGAAAACTAATAAAATGTGGTTTTACAACACAAATAGTGAAGAATTCATAAAGTGTGGTAAATAAATGTCTTAATAAGGGTAAGAGATGTTGTAAAGGTAAATTAGTAAATTACATTTTACAAACTAATTTGTTTTGAAAATGAAACTTCTTATTGTAAACTGAATATAATTAACAAATTCCAATGGAGTATATTATGCCAATAAGGCCTGGCACGGTTGACAAAGCTAACTTACATGACCAGTTCTTGTCATTAGATAGTAATTATGGTTAGTTTTGTTGGCTGCTGCTAATCTGTAATTAGTTCGATGGAATTGCTACAGTGTGTGTTGTTTTTTTTGGAAGAGGCGAGGATCAGTAATGGTTCTCAATTTATCCTACAATGTGTGTTGTTGATGCATTCTGCATGTAAAAATTGACATATCATAGTTGTACTTGTACCCTCTTGTTGTCTACTAAATGCTGATATATTAGTGACCTGATGTATGCAAATGTCTTACGATCTTCAATGCGTGCAGGGTCCTTTGGGAAGGGTCAGATGCAGAAGCCTTTTGAAGAAGCGACTTTCGCGCTGAAGATTGGAGAGATAAGTGAGATCGTGGATACTGATAGCGGAGTTCACATCATCAAGAGGACTGGCTAGCATAAGCAAGCCAGATTTCTCGAGCTTCGGGTGTTCAAGTTGGCGGATGGTCTGCAAAATGCGAGCCCTGCTTCTGTTTCTTTGAAAGAAAAACTGGCCTTTTTTCTTATTTAAGCGAAGAGACTCGAATCATTGTAACTACAGACAACATTTATTAAACTGATTGTGCTTATTACTGCTTTTCACAATTCATATACTATATCTTCTGTACGGACTTGACACATTTCTGATAAACAATAGTGAGAATTCAACCAGGCATTCTCATTTCTCAGTTAAGTCGATGTTTGTGGCTGCCAATGCTCCATATCTACTCTCGTCTCAAAATAGTTGTTTATTTTACGTGAAATTAAAATATTGAAGTATATTAGGGTCGGGTTCACTTTTTCATTCTCATACAATAAATACGGAAATACACAAACTGCATCTGGACGCATATGTCCTTTCATTAAAAATTCACAGTACAACCAAAATACAATAGTAAGTTATCAACAAACAGCTAGCGAATCAACTAGACTTGGCGTCACAAGCCGAGGCCTAGTTTGAGGGAGGCGATGCGAGGGAAGGAATAGAAGGCATTGTAGTGGGAATAGTGGGAAGAGTCGGCATGGTTGGCAGTGAAGATGCAGCAGCTGGCAGAGGGGGCAGGGCTGCACTTGGTATGGTCATAGTCGTTGGCAACGGTGGTAGTGTGGTTGGAATTGGATTAGCTGGCATAGTCGGAAGAGGAGTGCTAGGGAGTGGCGGCAGGGGGGCAGTCGGCAAGCTTGGCATGGCTGCAGGCAGGGTTGGAATTGTGGGCAGTGTTTGCTGAGATGCTTGCAGGAGATTGCGTGCCGCGTAACTCGTATGGATGCATGAGAGGGTAAGGAACATAACTAGAGGCACAATTGGGGATGCCATTGGCCTAGGATTGAGATTATTGAAATGTTGTTTGAGTAATTGTGATTAGTGTTATGTTCATGCCACATACTTATAGATGGAATTTTAGAGAAAAGTCATCCAAGTTTGATCAGTTGTAGGTTGTCTAAGTTTGAACTGTGTTTTGTTAGGTTAAGTAGTTAACATCCTTGTGATCATCAAGCAAGCTGATTTGATGACAAGGCATGTGTGATTATTATAGGAATTTAACGAGCCTCGGCTCGGCTCGTTTGATAACATAATGAAGTCAAACTAGGACCTTATTTTGTGCTAATCAAACAAACAATCACTAAAACTCGTTAAGGCTTAGTAAAGATCGTTGCAAGTTACTCGCAATTGAGTCCACTTTCTCACTCGTTTATCTTAACACTTACCTCATTTTAACTCGAGCTTGCGAAGTGATACTCGGTTCGGCTCGTTTACCAACACTAACATAAAACTTTTAATATCTTATTTTGTAGTTGACCACACTTGGTAAACAAATTAGAAGAGCTCCATTTAAAGTAGGGGAAACGAGTTTCCACTGGAGTCCTGAAGATCATTCACAGTCACAGCTCACAAGAGTGTCTTGAAATGGATCTCTGTGCATTGGTGTTTGAAGAAGAGAAGAGATGAAAAGAGAAAAACAAGAAAAGACAAAACTTTTGGGTTGTAGTAGTACTAAACTGTACTTAGTTTTGACTTTAATTACAGCAGATTACACGTGCTACTCCAGTAATAGCTGCCAAGATATGATGACTCGGTCGGTTAATCTTCTGATTTCCTAGTATCTATCACATAATCATCATCATTTGTGTCTACACCCAGATCACAGATTAGCTCGTTTTGACAATATGGGGTGGATACTGGGAGCTGAGATTGAATTCGGAACTGTTGAGTGGTTCATCTACGCCGGAATCTCCTTCGTGTTGGTCCTCTTTGCCGGTGTTATGTCTGG
>JAYMSL010001455.1:0-17189 GCA_036897195.1 Plantago coronopus
AAAACCCGCGGGGGGAAAAAAAAAAATACCCCCGCCTTAAGCGGGTGGGTAGTGGGTGAGCATTTGACAAACCGCCACCCATCCGACCCACCCGCATATACATATACATACCCTTTTATTATTCTACTTTTATAATAAGTAATAATAGTAAACAAATTATACTAGTAGTCACTTACATGTTATGTAAACAAACTTCCTTTAATCTTTGTAATATTGTGTAATGAATTATTAACTTTTTTTTAAATGAATTTAAAACTTTTTTCATAATTATTTTGATAGTTTTTGGAATATGTTATCTATTTAACCCACCCGCCACTCACCCGCGTGTAATGTCACCCCCCCCGCGGCGGGTAGACAAAAACCACACCCGCCGCGGGTAATGAATTAGTCAGGCAAATACCCACCCGTACTCACCCGCGTACACCCCCTAATGCTAGCGAACTGAATGCTCTATTCAAGTTATAAAACTCATAAGATATTGAATCTTTCTTGCTATTAATATGAAAAAAGAAAAAAAAAATTAATGATGCTGAATATATAGTCCAAGGTAAATTATTCAACCACACTAAATTAATATTTTGTGGAAATTCATAATTTTAGGAAACGGCTGAACGTGTTGGGGAAGAGCTCATCAAGACTTGTCAGGATCTCAATATAAATGAAATTTGTTCATATGATCGCAATGGTTTAGCTAGGGGTGAACGTATGCAGGCATTCGAAATTGCCATTGCTCGCCATGGTTTCTTGCAGCGATAGATCTGAATGATTTGTATCACTAAGTTCACTGATATTTGTCCGACATTTGCATTTGTAGAGTGATAGTATGTGTTTACAGATCTAAAGGTTGAAAAACAACACATATTTGTACCAAATTTCATCAGAATTTATCTGCAAAGAACATAACATTGATCTTCCTTTAGATACATCATACACTTATTCATCATAGCAGATTCATCCTTATAAATAAAGAAAGGAGATCATTCCACAATCCTAGTCTATGACTATGAGTAAGCTTTGGGGGTCTTGAATGAGTTATCTGATGGTATGCTGATCAGATTTCTCAATATGAACTAGATTCACCAGCAAATGAAGGGAACTCAATGCTGGAACCACATGGTCCTGACTTTGGAACAACAGGGCATTGGATGAAACTCGAGGCAGAGGTATCTACACACATGATAACTTGGAAAAGCTGAGAATTGCCTGCAAGATCCTCGTTGCACTGTATGAATGGGGCATAGCCTACGCTTTCTTCTATTGCTTTCTTTATGCTATCCTCACTGTAAAAGTTTCCTGGTCGAATTCCTGCAATCCATTTTCATTCTTTAGATTCAAATCTTGAATCGATTCAAGTGAAAATTTTAAGCAATAATATTACTATACCTGCTTTAATAAGAACCTGCAGCAAGTTGGTCCTGTCCTTGAGGTCGAGTCCTGCTTTAAAGTAAGAGTGCTGATCAAGGGAGCTACACGTCCCGTGCTTCTTCCATTCGTGACCCCAAAACTTAATTCCATCAGAAGAAGGACATGACAGTGTAGGCCACTCTTTCTGCATTCTACCAATGAGATCTGAAATCTGCATCATTTCTTCATTGATTAGTTAACATTTAACAAGACAATATCTTGGAGGGTACTCACTATTTAACATCTTTGTGTGCTTCAACAAAATTGTGTTATGTGATTGACTACCTCTGTTTGGTTTAAAGCAGATTGTCGATTACAGTTACGTGGGAATGTCCCATTGTTGAAATTCGGCCAGAGACCGTGAATACCAAAATCTTCATCAGGTTTCCCTGAAGTAGGATAGCAGCAGCTACGCTTGGAGTCACAGAACGATACATGCCACTGCATCATATTATCACCAGATATGTTATACTCGATACGTTATATTAGAAGTCGAAATGTACAGTTTCATAGCTGCTATATAGAAAAACTCACCTGCTGAACAAAGTAGAAGAAATCAAATTCTTGGGCTAAAACTGAAATTGACAGACATTGTATCACTAGAAGCTTGATGAGTAGAGATCTCTTGGAATCCATCTTGCAGTTGCAGTGTAGTTTGTTTTTGTGTCCTGTCAAGTTTCTGTGCAAGATCAAATATATAATGTGTCTTAATATTTAATACTCATAAAAAAATACACGGTGATTGTCGTGGAATAGTATTTTATTTAGTACACAGCTAGTCTATTTGGGAAAAGTTAGCAAGCTTATTTTGACCAGTTCAAGTCATCATGTTTTCTTAATCCTATATATATTTATTTAAGACACCACGATTAAGTTCCCTGATAAATTTCTGCATATTAAATAATTCGTTAATGTTTTGTTTTGTAAGGTTCAGCTGTGTTGTAGCATTGCTGTACACATGATCAATCTCAAATTATATATCAGTTCAGTTTTGTCAAGTATCCAGGTAATATGCAATCTCCAGGTGATACTCTGGCTATTATTTTAGCCAAATTCTTGAAAAATAAGTTATGTAGTGATGTACTTCGCAGAGGTTAAGAATACTGATCTTCTGTTTTTTTTTTTTTTTTTTTTTTGATAAAGGGAAATATTATAGAAATATCAAGAGTTTACAAAAGCATGGTCCACATTATGGCCAGATATAGAACGAGTACGAGTAGTAGAGGTGTCTAACACAATCCAATCTTCTAGCCAATTTGGGCATATGTCCCAAATAAACTGTTTAAAGTTACACAAAAGAGACTCTTGATTAGTCTTGTTGGAATCATTCCTTTCTTCCAAGGCCGTAGAAAGATTGTCAGAAGTTTTATTTGGGGAGGTGGCTTGCTTGATCCTTTCTCTGTCTTCTTTGAGTGTTCTTTTGACCAGCGTATCTGCCACAGTGTTGCATTCTCTGTACACAAAAGTTGTGGTGCCCTGAACTTCATTGAGCTTGGCTTGCAGCTGCCTTATTAGAGTCCTGTGTTTCCATAGGGGTTGCTGAGAGCTGTTGAGGCAACAAAAAACATATTTGGAGTCAGTTTGGATGATGATGTTATTCAAGTTGAGTTGCTTGCAGAGATTGATTCCTATGTCCACAGCTTTAAGTTCCGCAGAGTCTACATCCATGTGTCCTAGATGAGCACTAGCTGCCCTTATAAATTCCCCTCCAGAGTTCCTTATAATGCAGCTAGCATAAGCTTTATTGGAGTCTGGATCCCAAGCCGCATCTGTGTTAAGACAAATAAAACCTGTTCCTGGGGGTTTCCATTTACATAGGATAGTCTTTTTGAGTTTGGTTTCCTTTTTAGAGGTTTGGGTGTGGAAGATATCATTGAGAGAGTTCACAAGTTCATTTTTAAGAAGATGGAAATTAATATTTTCTTTTCTGAAAATGAAGTTATTTCTAGCTTTCCACATGATCCAAAAGCTGTAAAGAATAGCAGTTTTCTCAGCAGGGTTCCCTTCAAATTGAAACAAGATATCAGAAAGGTTGGTGAAATGGTGGGTGTTGAAAACATGATTTCTGAAAACATAAAACTTAGAACAATAGAAGAAAATATGATTACTGGTTTCCCTATCTTTTTGGCAGAGACTACACAAAGGTGAATCAATACATCTTTTATAAAAGAGATTAACAGCCGTAGGCAATTTGTCTAGAAGGGCCAGCCACAAGAAGAACTTAATTCTAGGAAGAATTTTGATGTTCCAGAATTGCTGCCATGGCCAGTTAACATTAGTGGCATAGTTTTGAGTGGCAAGAAGGTTATAAGCACTTTTAAGAGTGAAGTTACCATTCTTACTCCATATCCACAGGGGTTTATCCTTGTCTTCAAGATCAGGAAAGATCCAGTTGGTTATTTTGTGAGTTATGTGGGCTGGGAGGAGGGAGTTGAGGAGGTTGACATTCCAATTACCATTGAGAATTGTATCAGAAACTTTGAGATTAGGATAGGGGGGTGAAGAGTATTGGAGCATTCCAGAAGAGTTTTGTCATCCATCCATTTGTCATGCCAGAAGCTAATAGTGGATCCATCTCCAATTTGCCAAAAGGTGGAGCTTCTAATAATTTTCTTGGTTTTGAATGATTGATTTCCAAAGCCAGCTATGGTGTTGTTTAGGTGTGGTATCTAAGACAGAAGAGTTGGGAAAGTATTTATTCTTCACAACTTGGTACCAAAGAGAGTTATCAGTATGAAATAGTCTCCAGAGAAGTTTAAGCTGGTAAGCTTTGTTAAGAGAGTTAAGGTCTCTGATTCCCAACCCTCCATACTTCTTGGGCATGCAGACTTGATTCCAGTTAACCTTAGATCTAGTGTTAGTGTTTTTGGTCCCATTCCAAAGGAAGTTTGTGTGGAGTTTATTAATATGAATGATGCTAGTAGAAGGAATTTTAGCAACAGACATAAAGTAGGAGGGTATAGTATTAGAAGCAGTTTGGATTAGAACAGCTCTACCAGCATAGGAGAGAAACTTATTATACCAAATATCAATCTTATTAGTGATTCTGTCAATAATGTGGTTAAAAAAGTCAACTTTTTTCCTGCCAAAAAGGAAGGGAACACCAAGATACTTATCCATTCTTTTATTAGTGCTAACCTTAAGGTCATGGATGATTTGATGCTTTCTGTGCCTAGAGACATTAGGGGAGAAGAGAACCCTAGATTTTTCCCAGCAATTTTTTGCCCAGATGCTTGAGCATAGGTGTTTAAACAGTTGTGGATGCCCTTGACTGACTTCTTAGTAGCTTTGCAAAAGATGAGGCAATCATCTGCAAAGCATAAAATTGGGATTTTGGGGCCTAAAGGGCTGGCTTTAAGGCTAGTAAAATTATTGTTAGAGTCTTGGAGGAGGATATAGTGAACAAAAAGTTCCTGGCAAAGGATAAACAGATAAGGTGAAAGTGGATCACCCTGTCTTATACCTCTAGTAGGGTACCATTTGTCAGACAAGTTATTATTAACTATAAGTTGGAAGCTAGCAGACTGGATACATTCCATAATGATGTTGATAAACTTAGTGTCAAAATTGTACTTCTGCAGGGCAAGTTTAATAAAATCCCATTCTAGTCTGTCATAGGCTTTTTCAACATCAAGCTTCAAGGCCATATAAAATTGTTTAGAGTTCTTTTTTCTATTCATTGTGTGAAGGAGTTCATGTGCCATGAGTATGTTATCACTTATTTGTCTGCCAGGTACAAAAGCATTTTGGTAAGGGGATATAAGTTGGGGTAGGATTGGTCTAAGTCTTTTAACAAGAATTTTAGTGATAATTTTGTATATGACATTGCAGAGCGCTATTGGTCTGAAATGTCCAGGAATTCTGGGATTATGTCTTTTAGGTATGAGGACAACATGGGTGTGGTTTATATCTTTAGGCATTTTTCCTGTGTGAAAGAAATGTTTGATCAGGGTGCAAACATCTTTGTTAATGTTGCACCAAAGTGCCTGGTAGAAGTGAGCATTGAGTCCATCAGGCCCAGGAGCCTTGGATGGACCAATATCTTTAACAGCTTCCCAAATTTCTAAATCAGTAACTAGTTTATTAAGATCAGAGTTATTATGGGGGGTGACTTGGGGTAAATTAATGTTAAGAAAAGCAGATAGATCAGTGCCATTAGAGATACTTTGGTTAGCAAAGAATTTAGTGATAGTATCTAAAACAAGGGGTTCTTCAGTGATCCAATTTTGGTTATCATCTAGAATACCATGAATGTAGTTTTTCCTTTTTTGGTTGGAGGCATAAGCATGAAAGAATTTACTATTGCTATCACCTAGTTTGATCCAGTTTTGTTTGCTTCTTTGAGCCCAGTATATACTTTTTTGGAGGTAAAGGTTATTAAGGTAGGTTCTGAGGTTACCATCTATTTGCCCTAGGGTTGCAGGGGAGTTCTGGATTCTAGAGTAATTCTGATTGAGAATGTCTTTGGTTTTATTAATTTCCTTCTGAAGATCATGTAAGGTGGCAAGAGGCCATTTTAGGGCTTCTATAGAGAATTTGTTATAAAGTTCAAAGTAGTTTCCTTCTTCCATATTATTAATGTTATTAGAGTTCCAGAGTTTGTTAAAGTTTTCATGAAACTGTGTATTTTCCAGCCAAGCAGATTCAAATCTAAATCTTTTGCATTTGGTTCTATTCCCACTTCTAGTATCAATAATGAGCATGGTGTGATCAGAGTTGCATGCAGGGATATTTCTAACCAAGGTATTAGGGAAACAAGCAAGCCAGTCATTGTTGGAACAAACTCTGTCTAATCTTTCACAAATAAATGAAGGGCCAAACTGCCTATTAGACCAAGTGAATAAAGGACCACAAAAGCCTAGGTCATCTAAGTTGCAATCAGTAAGACATCTCCTAAACTTGTTCATTCTATTCCAATTAGGCCTATTGCCCCCAAGTTTTTCATGCGGATGTAGAATGCAATTGAAATCACCACAAACCAGCCAAGGCATATTGAAGGACTTAGAGAGAGAGACAAGGTCATTCTATACCTGATTTTGAGCAGAGGGATTCGGATTGTTGTAGACATTAGTGACTAGTACCGATTTGCTCAAACTCGGAATGTGCAGCTCCGCATTAATGATCCTATCTGATGTCTGGAACACCCTCAAGTCACTCTTATCTCCCTTCCAAAGTACCCAAAAGCCACCCACTTGCGGAGAGTGAGGTGGAAATATGTTGTAGCAGTTGTAGTCTAGCTGACTGATAATTCCAACCGAAGTGTCAGTGTCTGCTCTTGTATCCATAAGTAGCACCAAGGTAGGCTTGTGCTCATCCAACAAATTCTTCAATTCTCGTATGAACTCTGGTTTGTGAATTCCCCTCACATTCCACGACAAAACTTTCATTGCGCACGGATCAATTGAGGGGTTTTTGATCTGATTTTGTGCTCCGCCGCTTCTTGCCACCGGAACTGCAGTTATCATCGGAATGATCCCGTTTATGATTGGGGATATCCGGAGGCTGTGAGAGACCTGTTCTCCAAGGAAATTGTGAGTTTTGAAATTCTTGTAAAGTAAAGCAATGGTGTTCGTTGTCCTCAACATCTGAAAGATGAGAGGTTCCTGGTAATAAGTGTGGATGTTGTACTCGTTTGTGCTTAGCCTTTCGAAAGTTCTGTGGATGTGCTCGATCGAGTGGATTAGGTTTACCGCAATCTCCGAGTGGAGAGAGAGGTTGAGGTTGAGAGGAGTCGGTGGAGCTATTCGGCGGTTTTGACAGGCCAGGTGTGAGATTGAGGAGGGGAGGACAGGAAAGAGATGGAGAGCAGGTGGATCCACCGGCCATGGAAGCTGGTGAGGAAGGGTTTCTGGGGGATTGGGGAGATTCGATTGAGTTGGGGGAAGGGATGGTGGTTGGGCCGGGCGCGGTTGAACCTGGTTTAGTTGTGGTTGAATCACAGGTGGTTGGATCCAAATTGAGTTGGGCCTGAAGAATGGGCCTGGTCGCATTGGGCTGGGACGAAATGGGACTGGGTGGTTGGGAAAAGTTGGACGAAAGGAGTGTGGGTGCTGGCCCAATTGAGTTGGGTAGATTGGGTTGCCATGGAGGGGCCGAAATTGGGGCCCGGGAAGCTGGTGAAGAAGATTTTGCAACGGCCGAGTTGGAAGCCAATTTCCGTTCCCTTGAGTTGGATTTTGAAACCTGTTTTGGGGCGGGAGATTTACCTGATTTCTTACCTGTTGATTGAGTGGATTTGCCATCTGGGGATTGTTCTGAGACTGCATTTGATTTAAGGGTCCTCCTTGGACTTGTTCGTTTAGGGTTACACCATGCGGGAAGGACCCTTCCAGATTTTGAGTTTCCACTTGCATTGCTTGGTTGCCGTTCGTTTCCAGATTTTGTGGACTTGTCACTTCCGGATTTCTCACTGCTTGAGGACTCCCTGTCGGAGTATGTTTCCACGGATGAGCGGTCTGACGAGCATTCCTTCTGTGCCGTGTGGGGGATCTCCTGTAGACTAGTGGTGTTATCATGGGGCCCGATTGGGGTGTTGGGCTTGCAAGTCCTTCCTGAGAGTTGAGGATTGAAATCTGCATGTTGTTTTCCATGTTGTTCCCATTTGTTTTCAGGCTGAGGTGAGTTAGGTGATTTGGTGAATTTTGAACTGTTTGGTTTGTTGGAGCTTGGTGATTTGGGAGAGTTATTGCTAGTCTTGGTGGAGTTTTTGCCTGGTTTCGTAGCAGTGCTATGGCATCCTTGAGTATCCTTGTAGTTGGTGTTGTAGTTCTCCTCTCCGGACTTGTTACCTCCTCCTCGTTGTTCTGCATGTCGAGATTTTCCATTCTTCTGCTGGTTTGGAGAGGAAGTGGGTAAATTTGCCGAATGGGTGAGGGTGTCTTGTTGTTGTCCGTGTTTGTTTCCATCTCCATCTCCGAGTCTGAGCTCTCTATTAGTATAGCATTGTTCTGATCCATTGTTGGCATGTTCTTTTTCAGTTGGTTGCAGGGAAAGTTTAGAGTGGGATTTGGGGGTGGCAAAAGTAGTATTAAGCGTGGGGCTAGGGTTAGTAGTATTAGAGGGGGTTGTGTTGGGAACAAGCAGATTAGTAACTACTATATTGGGACTAAGTGTTAGTAGGTCATCTTTTTCTTTTTCTAAAATGTCATTTTCAAGGATTTGGAAGGGATTAAATGTGTGAATGGCTGAGGTATTGGTTAGTGGAGTATTTAAGGAGGGGATTGGCTTGTCTGTATTCGAGCCCTTTCCTCCCTTTTGCCGTTTGTCTTTTGCAGTTTGGAAAGTATCTGGGGGTTGGGATTTGTTTATTTCCACGTGCTGGTTGACAAAGGGAGGTATATTTTCTGTTATACCTTGCGTGAGGATATTGTTTTGTGCATGGGGAGGGGAGTTCCGATTGTTTAAATCCAAAGTGGGGTTGTTGGTTTTGTCTTTAGAAGTAGATGCCATATTGGCCATGTGTGATAAGTTAGTGTGGGTATCAGAGAAGTCGGCTTGGTTATCAGGGTTAGGGTTTGGGTGGTTCTTTTGTTCTTTTCCTTTATCTTTTTGTGGGGTGATTTGTGTAGGGATCTTCTGTTATTTTCAGCTGATAATTTTGAATTGAATTGAATGAAGCTAAATTTAAGTTTTAAAAAACAGATCCGGACTTGTATGGACTCTCAAACAAGTTGCCCTACTTTAAAATCACCCCATCATATAATCTCCTTAGTCATAGTATCATGTTTAAAAAACCCTATTTCCAATTGCCCCTTCCACTCACACTTGATACATCAATCAAACAGAGGAATACAACCATGGGGTTCCAAGACTCTGTAGATCAGAAGAACATCATTAATGGGGTAAGTGGTTGCTCCTGTATTTCGGAGATTCCAATCTGTATTGCACATGAAATTTTTTCAAAGCTTCCAATTAAAGCTATTAGGCGATGCAAATGTGTGTGCAACCCATGGAAACAGCTCCTCTCTGAATCAGATTTCTCCAATTACTATGCTGCAAATTCAACATATATGTTGTCTGTCCTCTCTCATAGATTCCCAATGAGTATTTGCGTGCAAGAGATTCATAGGAACGGGAACTGTGCCCTGAAACCCCTTCACCTAATACTACCTTGGCCAATTAATGTGGTTTGGGGCACTCGGCTGATTAGCTCGATTAATGGCTTACTCTGTTTTCAAGGAGGCCCACTCCATTTTAAAGAAGGCAAGTTAAGACTGACCAAACCCTTGGTTCGTGTAATTGAACTCTATAATCCATTGACGGGTGATTATTTTGCAGCTCCTGAACTTGATACATCAGGCTGCGAGGTAATGAATTATCTTTTCGGTGATAATCAATCTCATGATACCATTAAGGTCATGACTCATGAGAGTTATTTCTGACTTGTATTCTATGACACTCGAATGCCATATTTTCACAGCTGGTATTGATGACGAGTGGAGAAGTTTGCCTACTGCGCTGGACTATTCGCCTGATGTTATTGCAGTCTGTGATTCGTTTTGTTGGATTCCAACTACAGCCTCGTCTGTTTTGATTTCCATGCTTGACATTGCTAAAGAGAAATTAGGCCAAATGGCTGACCCTGGGGACTTGGTTTCCGATGGAAAGCATTTGAGAATTGAGATTGAATTTGAAGGTGCTGAATAATAAATTGGTCAACTCTGATATTTATTGACAGATTACTATATGGTCAATGCAAAGGTACGGGATTGCAGGTTCTTGGACCCGAGTTGTAATCTTGAAAAGCTGGTATCCGTCTCACACTTGTCAGGTCATTCGTTTTCAGCCTTTTGCAGTAACAAACGGAGAGATAGTCCTTCAAGGGTTATCCCGCCATTGTTCAAGGAAGCAGTATCTGTTGATCTCCTGTAATGTTGAGCTGAAAAAATGCACTGAACTTGAGAGTTATTCCACCGGCAGATCGAATTTTGGAACATTTGCTCTAAACTTTTCCAGTTCGCGAAAATGTTGCAAATCGAGAGGATGGAGAAAAAGAAAGAGAGGACAAAGAAAGGAGAGCAAGAAAGAAATTAAATGTAACAATAGGATGAGATAGCGCAGTCCTGAAATTAGAAGACTGCAGCTTCCCTTGGAAAGAGAGAGAAAAGGAAAGATTGATAAGAAGCAAGTAATAGGATTTTCAGTTTAGTTTTCATTTTAGCAGTTTACATTGTGAAGAAGTCAGCTAAATTCTGAAAAACTTGGATTGGACGGCTCTGATTATATCTGGAGATTTCAACGGTGGAGATTAAAATAGATTACAATGCGGGAAAAGATGTTAGACGTCACAGCTCAAACTGTCGACATAGAATATGGTTAATTCGATCTCTTCTGAAATCTGAGAGTATAAATTGGAAGCGGAAGTTCAGTTGGAAGTAGATATCAGAAATTAGCCCTCATTCATCTTCATTCGATTCTTTGTATAACCGTCTCATTGAATAACTTGGGGCTCTTGAATAGAAACAGAGAGATTGGCAGAACTTGCTGTATAGTGAAGGTTTTCTGTGTAATTGTCTGATTGATCGTGTAATCTGTTCGATACTCTCTCAATAATATTCGTCTTTGTTGATTCCCGTGGATGTAGGTCAGATTTGACTGAACCACGTAAGATCTGGTGTTTGCTGTGTTGTTTCTTGGTTTTCTGTTTGATCGATTACTTGTTAGGTGTTCGTGGCGTTGTTGTGATTGTTGTAGTTAATCAGTTTCCTAACATACATTTTGCATTGTAATTTATACATTCTTATAGTTTCATTCTTGATAAGTAAGCTAAGTCTGAAGTATAAATTGGCAATTTGGCATCAATAGATCCATAAATTCTGTTACAAGACCATATACTACTACATATTTGTCCAGTCATTTGCTTTCTGGACTGTCATGACTCATGGCCTCATGACCAGTTTATCTTGATCAATAAAAAGAAGTTAGAAAACAGAAATAATCAGATGTGTTCAATGGTACTAGTACAATTTAGTGAGGTATATCCTGCACCATATAATCAGAGTTCGTCACGCGATGCAGAGTCATCGGAGAAGGAAGGAAATTCGATCTTGGAGCCGCATCCTCTACCATGTGGAAAAACGGGACACTTGATGAAACTAGAGGCAGAGGTATTAACACACATGTAAACTTGGTAAACCTGGTGGTTTCCTGAAGGATCAACATTACACTCTATGTAGGGAGCGTAGCCTACGCCTTCTTCAATTGCTTGCTTTATGCTCTCCATAGTGTAAAAATTTCCTGGTCGAATACCTGCCAAACATTTCCTTTATATCATTCGAAATCGTATGGATCTTAATATGTTAGAACTTCTATGACAATGTCTTTTCCCTGTATTTTAAGCTCAAGTCCTGAGACGTTCAATAGACCGGAGTCTGTTTACAAGTTTTTAGCCTGATATGGGATATAACTTTCTCACGCACCTGCATTTTTAAGAACTTGAAGCAAGTTGGCCTTGTTCTTAAGATCAAGGGCAGCTTGGAAATAAGAGTGCTGGTCAAGGGAAGTACACGTCCCGTGTTTCTCCCATTCGTGTCCCCAGAACTTCATTCCGTCTGAAGTTGGGCATGCTAGTGTTGGCCAATCCTTTTGCATTCTACTTAGGAGATCTGAGATCTGTATTGGTTTTCATAGATTTTAATTTAGAAGCTGATCCATCAAAAAGTTAGTTATGAAAATGTTGGACTAATGCATTCGTCTGATTACCTCGGATTCTTGCAAAGAAGACTGACGATCACAATTTGCTGGCCATTTTCCACTGTCGTAATTCGGCCACAGCCCGTGTATGCCAAAATCTTCATCAGGTTTTCCAGTAGTAGGATAGCAGCAGCTACGCCGCGAGTCACAATAAGAAACAGGCCACTGCAACATGAACGTGACGCGTACTAATTAAACACACATTCCGAAAATGAGAAACTGATCAAAGATGGCTATACTGAAACACAAACGGATATGCAAACCTGTTGAACAAAGTAGAAGAAATCAAAATCGCTTTGACTGAAAACCGAAACCGATACACATTGTAAAACCAAAAGGTTGATCAACAAAGAACTCTTGAATCCCATCTGGTCTGGCTAGTTTGATCTTTCCTGTTCTGAGAATGTTGCACGGCAGGTTGTATTCAAACTGCAATTTTCAGCTCATACTTATAAGCAATGGAGATTGGAATATCCATACTGGTATATGCTTACTTATTCAGTACACGACTATACTTGTTAGGACAAGTTAGCGTGTATTTATGAACTTCACATGTAATTACATCTTAATCTTAATTTAAGACAGCATTGATGGATTCTTAATCAGGTTTATCCTTATCTAATACGAGGAAAAAGTAATACTGTTCATATAATGTCATGTTGATCTAATGTAGTTATGGTGTAACACTTGTCCTTGCTTGCAAGTCATAACTGTATATTTTATATTAATTAGAACAATAATGTTTTCCTTCAGGTTTACAAAAACAGAAAGTTGGAATAATTAATGTAGTTAGTTTGTTATGCCAAAATAATCAGAAAAGAAGACTTTTAGGAGTTTTGATTCGAAACGATTTGGTGGAATATGCTTGTAATGTATGGTTAAAGTTATGGAGTATGCGTGACGTTGAAAAACTCTTTCATGGAAACTCATGCTTTTGTTTTTGTGCACCCGTCCCGTCTCCCATACAGGATGAGATTACATGATTATCTACATGCTCCGATGCATGTTCCGTGCAAGGCTGAGCTAAGAATTAAAGTTATTTACACGAATTTGAAATTCTAGCAGGATCGAGCGCCCCTCCCACTACCCATGTCCCGACTCCCCCGTCCCTGTTGCGTGAGCGAGTGAGCGTGTTAAACTAAGGCTGTTTCATAGCCGCAGAATAAAAAACTAAAAGTTGCAACCTTTCTGACCATTTAGATAGGCGTGAGCCGAGCCTTACCGAAGGCTCCGCTCGGCTCGTTAGGGTCCGCGATTTGCTTGCTCGTTAAGGTAAATGAGCCGAGCTCGAGCCTCGTCTCTTATGCTCAGCTCAACTCGATAAAGCTCGGTAAGCCTAATTATATTAATAAATTTATATTTTTAACTAAAAAAAAATATTTATAAGGTTCGATAAAACTCGAAAAAAAACTCGCTATGACTCATTAATTTTCGAGTTCGTTAAAAGTTACTCCAACTCAAACTCATTTTATCCCTCATTTTTTGTTAACGAGCAACGCTCAGCGGTTGAGCTCGAAATGTTATCACTAGCTAGGCGATTACCTGTTATCAGGCTCGTTTAATATCACTAGGCGTGGATGTCAAAATGTTCAAAATATGTATGAAACCGAAACTGCGCAGTTAAGACCTTGGAATCAAAACTTGTTTAGTTAGGAAAAGGTCATTATCCCCCACCAGAACCACATCCATGAATCTACATAAGCATGACACGTTCTTATTCTAATTAAGATGATGTGCATTCAATTACATGGACATGTCTCACTTTGTTATTACAAGTGCCTTGTAGACTTAGGTAAGCACGAAAGTGATGGCAATTGGCACATAAAGAAATTACTTAGAACAGAGTCTCTGTTTTAAAATGGTGGAAACTTGACACTTGAAGCACATTTGAAATTGGGCATCCCTGGACACTCAATTATTTTTGAACCAGAAGTGTCCACGCAGGTGTAAATCTGGTATAACTGGCTGTTCCCCGATGCATCGACGTTGCACTCGATCCCAGGTTCGTGCCCTATAGCACTGGTAATCGCGTCGCTGATGCTGCCCAAGCTGTAAACCCTCCCATCAGGTTTAATCCCTGTTAATATACACACAACAACGGTGATTAACTTTCGTAATTTTCTTTTAGTTATTTTTGTCGATATGATTTAGTAGTGATTTGTGTTCTAGCGGACTATTAGAATTTAGAAGTACCTGCGCTTTGAAGGATTTGGAGGAGATTTACTTGAAACTTGAGCTTGAGCGCTGCCTTGAAGTAAGCATGTTGGTCTAGCACAGATTTGGAACATGTACCATGTTTCTCCCATTCGTGTGACCAGAATGTCGAGCCAGTGCCGCTAGGGCACGCCAGAGTAGCCCATTCTCTTTGCATTGTACTGATCAAATCAGATATCTACATCGAAAATTTCCCCATTCAAAACATTTCGTCTCACTCGTCTAGTCTAGTCTAGTTGGTAAAGTCGAGATAAGACAGGTCTATTGTTGGTGCAATTTGAAGTAAATAGTACAACACTCCATGTACCTTAGATTGATCATAAGAGTTGCTAGGGTCACAATTTGACGGGTATGAGCCATCGTTGTAGTTCGGCCACAAACCATGGATGCCAAAATCGGATGGGGGCTTTCCGGTCTTTGGGTAGCAACAACTTTGCTTCGTCTCACAGTACGATCCAGGCCACTGCAGTTAATGAGAACGCACAACGAAACATAATCAATAAGTGTTCAAGAGATATATAAGAAGATGAAAGGGAAATGGGGTTACCTGTTGAACAAAATAGAAGAAATCAAAGCCTTGTGCAGAACAAAGCACCACAGTGAGGCATTGTAAGAAGAACAATATTAGGCATGGAGAAGACTGGAAGTTCACTTCCATGTTTGTTTAGTTTTATTTGCCTTAGAACTTTGTGAATTAAGTATAAGTTGTGATTGAATGGGTGTTGATAATATTATCAGATACCTGTCTCTTTTTATAGTATGGAAAAATGTGAAGGGGATTAATGAGGGAAACATGAATGCAGTGTTTTGTAGCGTTGAGTTGGGTGTGAAATGGATCCGGATCAATTATTTGTTGATAATTTGTTGAACATCACAGGGGAACCAAAATTTATGTGATCTGTTCTGTGTGGGGTTGGGTTGGGGTTCAACGAATCATGAGTTAGAAGTTGTGGTCAGTTCAAGTACTTGATGTAGTATTGGAGCCTTCTGGTATCTCATTTCACACTGTGCAAGGGTAAAATACTAATTTTTCTTTATTTTTTCTTTTTTTAGGTAGAGGTAGGGGTGTTCACGAACCAAGTCGATCGCGAGCGGCTCGAGAAAAAGTTCGGTCAAAGCTCAGCTCGAGCTCGTGATCGGTCAATGCGAGCTCGTTCGCGAGCAAGCTCGTCTGGTTATCGAGCTTGAATCGATCACCCCTATAGTATGATCGTTGCTAGCGAGCAATAATAATAATTTTTTTAACTATTAAGTGTTATTTTCTAAGTATGATGTTTATTTTGAATTTGGTGATATGATCGAGAACATTGTACTATTAAAATTTCGAAACTTATAACAATCTTGAATGATTTTGTACTAATATCTATAAGATTAATTTAAATTATGTTTTTCTGAATTAAAGGGTTAATTTTATTTTTTATTTTTTTTTGGAAACGGCAAAATATTATAAAAACTATACTGAAAAAATGTACAAAATAAGTGCAAAAGATTTGCACCATGGTGTCCCAACATATAACTTTTAAATCACCCGCTAAAGAAACCATGTCCATCTAGAGGAGGGAGATGATAATCGATTTGGACTAAACCCCAAGAACAGCCAAGCACCAGTAGCTCATGAGGTTTGAAAGGTCGAGCCCAGAACGAGCACCAGTAGCTCGTTATTTTATTTTATATTATAATTTTATAATGTCTTTTCGAGCTCTAACGAGCAGCTGCTCACAAGCAGAGTGTTCGCGAGCTGCTCACGAGCAAGTCAAGTCCTTAACGAGCCGATCACGAGCACGATCATGCGAAGCTCGTCGATAACAAGCAAGCACAAATTTTTAGCGAGCAGTTGTTTCATTGAGCCAATGCTCGGCTCGGTTCGGCTTGGCTCGTTAACAACTGTAATCGTAGGTAGATGGTACATTTTATGGTTACGGTTGAACTTTTATAGGCCATTTGCTCCATTGGATTCAAAAAAGACATTATTAATTAGGATAATGAACTCGATTAAATTTTACAGTATTCAGAATTTTTTAATCCAGTAATAATAATTTGAGTTTTGAAAATACATGAAAAAAACATATTTGGTTTAGGTTAATGATTTATAGAAAATAATAATAAACTGTATAAGATTATTAGAGTATGTAAGTACAAGGGATGTTGAATAATTGATTAATTGATGAACGGTCAAATAAAGAAAATAAAAATAGAAGTATTGTAAAAATTGATTTTCAATGAAAATTCTTAATTTAACTCAACTCCAAAACTGAGTACCAAAGATTTTGTTAGATCCTATTAGTCAAAAATATTAGTTCCAAAATTGATCTGGATCCTAGTAGAAAATACCTCGATCCAATATTAAATCCTTGAAGTTTATTAGTACTATATGGAGTTTAAATATTTTGAAACTACATAAATATCATATAGCAATAAATTGGAACTTAAATTGTTCTTTCTTTCAGTTTTTAAGAAGACCTTTTTCCTTTGAGAATGAGTTTATGGATGGATCCAACCAAGTAATTTAATAGCTCATGATTTCAAGTGATTCTGGATCGATTTTAAATCAAGTCAATTTACAAAGATTCTAAATTTGTGTTGATCGGTTGGATGTGGACGGAACCTGGGTCAATTTTTTGGATCAACTCATTACTTACAGCTTCACTAGTAAAAGGAAAAAGAAGATGTCTCAAGTCAATAACCCCCACGACCCATATAGTAATATTGCTAAATTTATCATATGTAAAATGGTAAAAGAAAAAGACTATGTATTAGGTTGAGTTACTAACGGCTGGCCAACCGGTAGTGTTTCATAGTACTGTTACATAGAAAGTGACAAAATAAACATGATCGATTTAGCATAGGATGTTAAGGTTATCAACGATTGTTAATTTGGA
>JAYMSL010001456.1:0-17186 GCA_036897195.1 Plantago coronopus
GGGTGTCGGGGTGGAGTGGGGGGGGGGTGGGGGGGGGGGGTGGGGGGGGGTGGTGGGGGTGTGGGGGGGGGGTGGGGGGGGGGGGGTGGTCGAGGGCGTGTTGGGGGGCTGCGGCCGGTGTGGGGCGGAGATGGTGGTTCAGAAGTTTTTGGGTTAAGATCTGGAAGTGTTACTGGTTTAGGTTAAGGTCTAGGTTAAGGTCGTGGTTCAGGTGTGGTGGATTTAGGTCTCAGTGAAGGTTTAGGTGGAGACGGTTTTGGGGTTCAAATAGGCTTTGGTTGCGAATCTCGGGTTTAGAGTCTGATTAGGTTTAACATTGTCTTTGGCTTCTTTGTAATTGTTCTCGAGCATTTCTTATGCTCTTTTCTAATTAATGATATTTTTTTACGTTTAAAAAAAACATGAATAGTAATTAGAATTTTAAGTATGTAAAATAGATCAAATAACTTAACCTTAATCTAATATCCAACACAAATTTTATTGTCGTTTAGTGACTTAACCCAACTCCCTAACCGAGTACCAAACCGTTCGTAAAAATTTGCGCAATAAACATGCAATTTTGTTGTTGTTAAAATACACATCATCATCAAACATTGAAACAAGATTTCAGGAAAAATAGCTTGGAATCAAAAGTCAAGAACATAGAAGTTTGCCTCTTCAAGTCATCTTGCTAATTCTGTCTTCTTCCAGTCTAAAAGACTAAAACGTATATAGAATTCTGCACCAATCTGGCCATTATCGAAACCTAATTGCAGATGAATCTGTAATCTATCTTACCTTCCAAGATTCCCTGATCGTCACACGCATCACTATCTTCTTCTATCCAAAATATAATCTCTAATTCTCCATACCTATAAATTATAATAATCCCCTTTCCTGGAAAAAAATTCAGCTGCAACAACGGCGAAGAAGCTAACTTGGTAGAGGGGATTAATGGGTACCCACGAAGAAGTTCGATTGCTTCTCGAGGAAGGACTCGTACAGGTTTCTATCCCTTCCCCTTTTGTCGAGCTCTTCTTTTGCCATCTATTGTTCATCTGCTCTATTCTTTTCAATTTGTAGAATTGGGTTGATTAAATAATTGATACTGAGCTCAACCCACTGATGTAGCAGTGTAATTTGGCGTTATTAGAGAGTGAAGTTGATGAAAAAGTCAATTGTACAGTGCAAGATCGTGTTTTTAAATGAATCTGTACGGTTTGTGAGTAATTTAACAACTTATTCCATCAAGGGTCCCTTTGCTTTGATCAGTTGAAGGATCTATGGCCTGTGCTATTGTTACTTTAATTATAGAATCGTTCTTGAATTTAAGAATCAACTGAAGGAAACTGCTTATGCTACTTTTGGATGGGAATGTTTAGAGTGTACGAATTGGAGCTAACTTTAGATGTCTACAGATGAGGTTATTTATATACGCGCCATTAGTAGAAAAATTGTAGAAAGTGTAGAAACAGAATGTGGCTACTGGACCGAAGGTACTACTGTCTGGCCATCATCCCTCATTGGATGCAGAATGATCCTTCTGGGATTTGTGCTTTAGTGGCCAGGTTTGAAAGTAGCAAGTAGCAATTAAATCATGATTCTGCATAGCTTGTTTTAAAACGGAAATGTATGATGTTAATATGATGATGAACCTGAAATGGTTTCTTGAGTTAATTTAAATGTTCGGGATATATAAACTCATAAAGTCATGGGTCTATGGGATGCTTGACCATCAATTGTATGTTTTGAGAATTCATCATCTGCAAGTTTCTATATCTTAAGATTAAGACGGTGAATATATTGTGGAGGTATTACTTATTAAAGCAGTGTTGCTGTGTCAGTTTGACCCTATTTGCAGAAATGCTTGTGTGATGATTATGTTAGGGCTCAAATCTTATTGTATCTTTCTTCTTATGGTAGAATGAAAACAATGGACTATATACGGGTGATGGCTCAACAGACTTGAAGGGGAACCCTGTTTTAAAGAGCAACACTGGAAATTGGAAGGCATGCCCTTTCATTCTGGGTATATACATTTAATCACTCTTCTCGTTACACATTGTCTTAAATTTTCTGATCTGTTACCCTGTTGGCAGGAACTGAATGCTGTGAGCGTCTTGCTTACTATGGAATTTCCACAAATCTTGTCAGTTATCTCACCAAGAAGCTACACCAAGGGAATGCATCAGCTGCGAGAAATGTGACGACTTGGTCAGGCACTTGTTACCTTACTCCTCTTATCGGGGCAGTCCTGGCTGATGCATACTGGGGAAGATATTGGACAATTGCAGTATTCTCAACTATTTACTTTATTGTAATCTCCCAAACTCTGCACCTAATGCAACATTCTCACACCTCATTTCTATGTAGTATATGTCTTTGCATATTTAAAAAAGAAAAAACCCAAGAGAATTGATTTTTGATGCAGACTGTTCATACCATACTAAAATTATTTTAACCATGAAGTCAATGGATTATTGGTTGCGTCCTAGTGATGGTGGGTCATAAAAACACCTTATTACTAGCTCCTTTTAGATTCTTTTAGGTCATGAATTGGGAATGTTACGCCTATAGTCGTGTCTTTAATTGCACAGTGCATACGTATGTATCCGTGTTGATTATTCTCTATATTTTTGCAGGGCATGGGTACATTGACTCTATCTGCAACTGTGCCTTCTTTTAAGCCTCCAGAATGTATTGACTCTGTGTGCCCTTCTGCTTCACCCGCTCAGTATGGAGTATTCTTCTTTGGGCTTTATCTTATAGCACTTGGTACGGGAGGGATCAAGCCCTGTGTTTCATCATTCGGAGCTGATCAGTTTGATGATACAGATCCTAATGAAAGGGTCAAGAAGGGCTCCTTTTTTAATTGGTTCTACTTTTCAATTAACATTGGTGCCTTTATATCAAGTAGCTTGATTGTGTGGATTCAAGATAATAGAGGATGGGGGCTTGGTTTTGGTATTCCTGCCGTGTTTATGGCCCTTGCTATAGCGAGCTTCTTTGGTGGGACTCCTCTCTACAGATTTCAGAAGCCTGGGGGAAGCCCGCTTACCAGAATGTGTCAAGTCCTGTCTGCATCGTTCCAAAAATGGAATTTGGCTATCCCAAATGATAGTGGTCTTCTCTATGAAACACCAGATAAAAGCGCAATTGAAGGAAGCAGAAAGCTGTTGCACACTGATGAATTGACGTAATGTTCTTTTGCATCATGTCTCTCTCTCATAAACTATCTGTGCCTATCCTTTTCTGTATATGTTCACTTCTCAATCTGTGTGTGTTTGTGTGTGCGAATTGAGATTTGGTTTTTGAAGTTATTGCACTTTGCATGTTGATTGCTCGGATTTGAACTATTTCAGAAACTTGGCCTTTTTAGCATATTGATGTTCTTTAATCTTTACATGTTATATATAATATTTCTCTCCATGAGGATTTACTTCTTACTTTGATATGACAATTAAGTGATGCATATTTATTTCTAAGTTTCTTGTACAATTTACTTCTCAATGCAGCATTGTATCCCCAATCTGTGAAATTTACTGAATGATCATTTCTCTGGTGCTCTTAATCTATCCCACATATTATTTGCTGGGCTCAATGTTATAAATATAATGTCTCAATATGTTATCAGGTAGATCCCTCCAATTTGAAGTTGACTCTTCTCTCTTTCTGTTAGTTTATCTTCTAACCAGAATAACATTTGGACACTTATAGCTTGTCACTTTGTCAGTATAGAAATTGGATTCTGGATTAGGGTTTATGGTTTGGTGAGTGAAGTCTATAAACATGGAATTAAGTTGTTTAGAAGTGGGTTTTTGGCGTGCTTGAATGACTTAATATTGTGAGGAAAGCTAAGAATTTGAATAATTTTGATGATTCTTTATTTGACGAAAAAAAAACGGGGGATTTGCAGAGCCAAACAAAACCAGACTAGAACTCTTGCTCTAGGTCATCTGTAGAATTTGAATATGTAGTGCAATTTGTCTGCTGCTAAGCTGCTCTTTAACGAGTAAAACTTTAAGCTTCCTTATCGGAACTAATTCCACCACTTGGCTGTCACTGTGTCATTATTTCTGCTTGTAAGTTCATAGATGCTATTCTCATATCACTTTGGTGATCATACTTCTTATGCTGTACTATATTTACAAGTATTCAATTAGAAGCACATAGTTGAGTTTAAACATCTTTCTGTTTTCTCCTTGTGCTATTTCGTTTATAGGTGCCTTGATAAAGCTGCTGTAATCTCAGAGGAAGAAACCAAAACCGGAAGTTACTCCAACCGTTGGAAGCTATGCACCATAACTCAGGTAGAGGAATTGAAAATCCTGATCCGCATGTTTCCCATATGGGCTACAGGAATTGTCTTTTCAGCCGTTTATGCCCAAATGGCGACCATGTTTGTAGAACAAGGCATGGTTATGAATACTAAAGTTGGTTCGTTCACAATCCCTGCCGCATCTCTCTCAACTTTTGATGTCATTAGTGTCATCTTCTGGGTCCCAGTCTATGATAGGTTCCTTGTCCCTATTGCGAGAAAAATAACGGGCAAAGAAAGAGGATTCTCAGAATTGCAAAGAATGGGAATTGGCCTTTTCCTTTCGGTTTTGTGCATGGCAGCCGCTGCTATTGTGGAAATCTGGCGACTGAATCTAGCCAAAGAACTCGGTATTGAGCATGAAGCTGTTCCAGTTCCCATCAATATATTCTGGCAAGTACCTCAGTATGTTCTATTAGGGGCTGCTGAAGTTTTCACATTTATTGGACAACTTGAGTTCTTCTACGACCAGTCTCCAGATGCCATGCGCAGTTTGTGCAGTGCACTATCACTGCTGACAACTTCATTGGGTAATTACCTGAGCTCGTTCATCCTGACTGTGGTTACATCTTTGACAACTCGTGGGGGGAAACCTGGATGGATTCCTGACAACTTGAATGAAGGTCATCTTGATTACTTCTTTTGGCTACTGTCTGGGCTCAGCTTTGCGAACCTGGTGCTATATGTTTTCTGCGCCAAGTCATACAAATCGAAGAAGGCATCATGAAGATGTGTGCCTTCTTATTTTCAGGAAACTGTTTGTAAGTTTCTCAGTTTACACTTCACATGACAAGTAATAAGTTGCTCGAAATATTTTAGCTTTTTAGCGTCGTTGTAACTATTATAACTGTTTTTCTGCAACTTTCTGTCTGATATTTGTATTATACTGTACTACATCCTGTACAAATGCAGATGCAGTAAATCATGAAGTCCGCCCTGTGTTCTCTTTTGGTTGAAACGCCTCTTAACAACTGTAAAAACTAAAACGTCAGATGGAGGGAGTATTCAGGTTTCCCTTTGCAGCTTTGCTTGTTTGAGAGAATGGCAAATCTAGTAAAAATAAAATTAAAAAGATTTAACGAGGTTAGCACCATGTAGTTTAAAATATTTTTACTTCAAATCACTTAAAAATTCTCAGTTAAAAAAAAAGAACATAGTCTTAAACACATATTTTTGCATCGCATATCGCTACATCGATTAAGATCGATTGTGATAAATGGTATAAGAGTAGAAACAACATATTGAAATAAATTGGATGTAAGTAAAAACTCAAACTCTCAATGGTATGAAATATTTTGGATGATTTTAAAATTAAATCTTTGCATGTTTAGTTCTAAAGCGGATATTATTATAACATGACACATATAGTTAATGTTATGGATAGTCATGGCGTGGTTCATATTATGCATAATTGTGTGACCCATGATCTCGATCAATTAGGAATTTATGAGTTACACTTTTTTGTAGAAGAAATTTGAGCCAGAAATGAATGCCAAGTTAATTATATTAGCCAATAGTGTTCAATTGTCTATTTTAAAGTTTTGTAATAACATAATATTATTATAAGTTGATAGTAGTTTGGAGAAGTATATATACTAAATATAGAATATCAAAAGATTTCTATGACAATTAGACATATTACCAAATGAAAGGAATATAGGGATTAAAAAAAAAAATTTCTTTATCCATTTTTCAGGAAAATCTAATTTTCCCCTATTTTTTTCTTCTTTCCCCCTCTTTTCTCTCCAACCAAAAGGAGCCTAAAAGGAAAGTACAATGAAAAATGCAATATATTACAATAATAGAAAAAAGAATAAGTAGAGAATGAAGGAAAATGTAATATTGTAATAATTAACAACAAGCTTAAAAGTTTCTAATGAAGTCTAAGGCTAAGCAATTGCTTTCTCTTTGAGTTAGACCGATCTATGACAATACGTTCAATTAACTACTGAGTTAGTTTTGACATCATCATTGTTAATTAGTCATATACATCAATTATGCACAATGAACATGTGCTAGTATATGGCATAACTTAGGAAATACGTGTTTTTGAAGAAATGAACATGTCGATTTCTAGTTTAATCCGAAAATTTAATTTTGATACAAAGAATATCGACTACGATGAGGTGTTGACCTATCTGAAGGATGCGTTCCAACTTCCAAATGCTTGATATCGATAATAACATATGGAATATCGACTACGATGAGGTGTTGACCTATTTGAAGGATGCGTTCCAAGTAATTGATATCAATAATAACATATGAAATATCGAATCCTAATTTAATAGAAAATGAAAATCAATTGAGTTGGCCGTGGGCGGTATACTAGTTTAGTCAGTCCACATTTTAACTAGAAATTAAACTTAAACTAGTCCGGAAGTAGGGTAATGTGGTATGCATATTCCAAATATACATCCAAAACTTTTGTTCTAGTGGGGCGCCACCGAGTATGTAATTGAAATATGACAGTTTGTCATTACTTATAAACTAATTAATTAATTCATTAATTAACTTTCCATAGATGTTGACATATGCAACTTTTGGTAATTTAATTAAATATATATGTCCCCAATTGATTGGAGGATCGGAGGACCCGAGCTTATGTACAGTCCTAATGAGGTCAAAGTCAAAAGTACACTCCTCTAAAAGTGATTATACTTTTCCCAAAATAAGCACACCTTTGACCGATTTTATCATTTGTTACCAAAATCTTTAAAAGGCAAAAATATCATTAGCTCATAACCACTTCACACTAATTGCCAATTACGGATATTAATTGTAATTAGTAACTACTCCCCAATCTTGAATCTGAGCCCATCTCCTCCTAACCAGAATCATTAACACCAACAATGCAACACTAATTAAGAGCCTAATCTGCTTCTAATCCACTTAAAATAGGGATTCAGAAAGCGGATTAATCGCAGCAATCAACAATAATTACGTGCTTCCTATTTACAGTAAAACAGATTCATTGATTTATTCTCTCTGAATCTCAACTAACCTTTCTCCTTCTTCCTCCTCCTCCTTCAAATACAAATACCAATCCCCTTTGTACTGTACCAAATTCTCTAACTACTTTTTTCACCAGCCATGGGTCTCAAGGCGCTTTTCAGCCGCAAAAAGAGGCAGCGTGCTACCGATTTGCAGGCCATCGTTGCTTCCGCTAGCCAGACACCGATCCAGTCCCGATCGCCCTCAATCAATTCCAGAGCGCAGATCGAGGAGGAGCTCGAGCAGGTTTTCAAAAAATTCGATGTCAATGGCGACGGGAAGATCTCCGCCTTCGAATTGGGCTCCATCATGGGGAGTTTAGGGCAACCTGCTTCTGACGAGGAGCTAGCGATCATGATCCGTGAGGTGGATTCTGACGGCGATGGTTTCATTGATCTGAAGGAGTTTATCGCGCTGAATACAACGGATATCAATTGCGATGAGGTGATGGAGAATCTGAGGGATGCGTTCCAGGTGTTTGATATCGATAAGAACGGGGCGATTTCGGCGGAGGAGCTGCAGGATGTGCTCAAGAGCTTGGGGGAGGAGTGCACTTTGGCCGAGTGTAAGAAGATGATTAGCGGCGTGGATACGGATGGGAATGGGATGATTAGCTTTGACGAGTTCAAGGTCATGATGACGGACGGGTGTCGAAATAGCACCGTCGATCAACCAGCTCAGGAGATTTGATTGATTGATTGATTGATTAATCGATGATTGCTCAATCTCTCTCGGTTTCCATTTGAATGACCTCTGCTTTGTATAAGGGTAATCATGAAGATGATGATGATGAGGTGTTTGTTTATGTTATTTTTGCATTCTCAGGATAATTTGTTGAGAATTCATGGATTGCTTTTATAATCTCATCATCAAGAGGATGGTAATGGAGATTATGATATTCAGAGGTTATATATACTTGGTGGTTTTATATATTGTGTTTTGATGGTGATGATGATTCATCTGATGAATGTCAAGAATGATGATCTTTTAGAGTCAATCTGTTGCAATGGGGGTGTTTTTTTGGCTTTAGTAGTACTTGGGGTTAATCTTCCGTTTCATCTTATATTATTTAATTCGGGCGCGAAATAACCATGTGTTTGTGAATATAAGATGGAATTTGAAATGTAAACAAGGTTGGGAGTTTGATATGTGTGTGTTTGGTGTGTTATTTGATTCTTACTCTGGCGCGAAATAGTTAGGTTTTTGAAAACTTAACATGGAATATGTGTAAGTACAAAGAGATGTGAAGGATATTGCGTGATTAATTTTCATTTTAAATTATTTTTTTTCTGGCGCGAAATAACCATGTGTTTATGAATATAAAAAGATGTACTTTCAAATGTAGACAAAGGTTGGAAGTTTGATGTGTGTATGTTTGGTGTGATGTTTTATTCTTACCCTGGCGCGAAATAGCCAGGTTTTTGAAACATAATATGGAATATTTAAGTAGAAAAAGATGTGGAGGATATTGCGTGATTCGTTTTTATCTTATATTATTTTTTCCTGCGCGAAATAAACATGTGTTTATGAACATAACGTGGAATTTGAATTGTAGGCAAGGTTGGTGGTTTAATAAGTGTGTTAGGCGCGTTGTTTTCTTCTTAGATAGTCTTTGAAAGCATAACATGGAATATGTAAGCAGAAAACGATGTGCAGTTTGGCATTGTGTGATTCGTTTTTATCTTCTTTTTTTTTTTTTTTGCGCGAAATAATAACGTGTTTATGAGCATAGTATGGAATTTGAAATGTTGATGATGTTGGGAGTTTGATATGAGTGTGTTTGACACGTTGTTTTATTCTTAGATTGTTTTTCTGGCGCGAAATACCGAGTTTTTGAAAACATAACATTGAATTAAGTAGAAAAAGACGTGGATTTTGATATTGCATTGATTGGTTATTTTCTTCTTAAATTTGGTGCAAAATAAACATGTTTGTCAACTACTTATATGTCACCATTTTGATTGTAATAGATATATTTAGTATCAAGTGACTAATTTGTTCCAAAATTTTAAGTTGACTCATAACTCCAACATTATTTCACCTTAACAATAGTTCTGGCAATCAGATATATTATGCATTTTCTCAAATACTATTAAGATGGTTTCCTATTTCATTCAATATTTTACGAGAATAATATTCTTACAGATTGTTTGGTAGTGGATTAGGTGAAGTGGATGCACGTAATGGTATTAGAAGTTGTGTTGAGTTTTAAGAATGAGTGTTTTGTAATCATGATGATGAGGTGTTTGTTTTTTATTATTATTATTATTATTATTATTATTATTATTATTATTATTATTTTTTTTTTTTTTTGCATTCTCAGAATAATTTGTTGAGAACATTTCATGAATTGCTTTTATAATCTCATTATCAATAGGATGGTAATGGAGATTACGATATTCATAGGTTATCTATACTTGATGGTTTTATATATTGTGATTTGATGATGATGATTCATCTCATGAATTGTCAAGAATGATGATCTTTCATAGTATTGTTTGGATATAGTATCACTTCGGGTTAAACTTTTGTTTCATCTTAAATTAGTTTTTTCAGGCATGAAATAATCATGTGTTTATGAATATAAGATGAAATTTAAAATGTTGATAAGGTTGGAAGTTTGATATGTGTGTGTGTTTGGTGTGTTGTTTTCTTCTTACTCTGGCGCGAAATAGCCAAGTTTTTGAAAATATAACATAGAATATGTAAGTTGAAAAAGATATGAAGGATATTGTGTGATTCACTTTCATCTTAGTTTATTTTTTCTAGCGTGAAATAACCACGTGTTACGTGGAATTTGAAATGTAGGCAAGGTTGGAAGTTTGATATGTGTGTGTTTGGCGCGTTATTTTCTTCTTAGATGGTTTTTTTATGACGCGAAATAACCAGGATTTTGAAAACATAACATGGAATATGTAAATAGAAAAAGATGTGGAGTTTGACATTGTGTGATTTGTTTTCATCTTAGATTTGTTTTTGTTTTGTTTTTTTTTTTTTTTTGCACGAAATAACCACGTGTTTATGAGCATACCATGGAATTTGAAATGTCGACAATTTTGGGAGTTTGATATTTGTGTGTTTGGCGCATTGTTTTATTTTCAGGCGCGTATAACCAGGCTTTTGAAAACATTATATGGAATTTGTAAGTAGAAAAATATGTGGAGTTTGATATTGCATGATTGTACATTATTTTCTTTTAAATTGATTTATTTTGGTGCAAAATAAACATGTTTTGTCAGCTACTTAGTCTGTCACCATTTTGACTGTAAATGATATATTTGGTACCAAGTGATTGATTTGTTCCAAAATTTTAAGTTGACTCATGAATGCAACATTATTTTACCTTAACAATAGTTCTGGCAATCAGATATATTATGCATTTTCTCCAATACTATTATGGTGGTTTCCTATTTCATCGATGTTCTATGAGAATAATATTCTTACTGATTGTTTGGTAGTGGATTAGGTCAGGTTGGTTTAAGAAATCTATAACCTGGTAATGATATTATAAGTTGAGTTGAGTTTTGGAAATGTGTGTTTGGGGTGGGTTAATGAAATATAGGTTGTGTAGGTGTGTATGTGTAAGTGTGGTCATGATAAATGTGATATGTGGAATAATTTGGTTGATATTAATTTTTTTTTGGAGTTTTTAAGGTTTGTGGGGAAGGTTTGATAGAGAGAGAAGTAAATGGTATATAGATAAACTAAATGTGTAAGGCTTGTGTAAGTGTGGTTTGTGAAAGAAAGAAACTAAATGTTGATGTGAAACTGAGTCTTGGCCTTAACAGTTTAATAGAAATTGAAAGTCAAGCAATTGGATAGTATTCATGAAACACCCTTATAAGGCTAAAAATCAAAAATGGTACTTTAGAGGGAGACATTTCCGTTTTTGTTACTTGAAAGTGGTTGTGTACAATTTTGGTACTAATGAAAAATGTTGTATTCCAATTAAGGTACTCCGGCCATCGGAAATATAATTTCATGCCGGAATTTTCATTTTTCAGATTTTAAAAATTGTGAATTGACCCCAATCTCTTAAAAACCTTACTTTTACCCCTATTCATATATATTTTTGCAAGAAAATCCTTGAAATATTAAACAAACTTCTATTTGACCCAAAATAAATATCTAAAAAACAAAATAAGTTATCATTTGAATTCTTTAATTATTCCTGTTAGAAAATAAAACAAATGAAAAATAGTAAAAATCACAATTCATTTCGTAAACTCCAAAAATCATACAAAATCTCTAATAATTCAAGGGAAGTCTAAAATGGAGACGGACTTTTCGAAGAATAATGAAACATTACATGTATAACTAAAAACAATTGGTGCTTTATTCAATAAATCAGTAGCTTAAGGTGTAATTTATGTATAAGTTTAAAATAAATCGTGTTTCACATATCTTTTGTGATTTCAAAAATTCAAAAAGAAAAAACCATAATTCGAATTAGACATCTATTTTCTAATAAAACATTAAATAAAAATAAATATTTTAGTTAAATTACTTATTTACTTTCATAGACATAATTAAATAGAAAAAATTCAACAAAAATGACGGAACTACTAAAAAAAAAGTGAAATTTTAAGTAAAAGTTAATACAACAGAATAAGATAATGTATTACACAACTATACATTATCATCTACCAGATTAATAATTTTATAATAATTTTTCAATTCCTTTTTTTACAAATTCTTTTTTTTTCTTTAAAGATTTCCATGGAAGCTCGGGGCTTCCATGGTTGGAAGCTCACTTCCAGCCATGGAAGCTTGAGCAAGCTTCCATGGAAGCTCTTGGAGTTTTCCATGGAAGTGTTTTATTTTTAATATTTTTTTAATTGTAAAATAATAAATATATTGTAACATAATTTGAATAATGAAATTAAATGTAATTGGGTAAAAGGTAATTAAATTAGGGACTAACTGAGTTTGGTAAATTTATTAGGATGTCTTTGAAAAACTATTTATAAATATGGGTTAAAAGTAAAGTTTTTTAGATGTTAGGGACTAATTTACAATTTATATAATCAGGAAATTGAAGATTCCGGTTACATATACGATTTCCGGTGGAAAATTTGACCGGAATACGTTAATTGGCATTAATCTATACTCATTAGTATCAAAATTGTACGCATCCAATTTAAAGTACTAAAATCGGAAATGTGTCCCTCTGAAGTACCAAAAATGGATTTTACCCCCCTTATACCTATAGACGCGATTAGCGATCAGCTAATCCGCCAGTGCGGTTGCAGAAGCGAATAATTGTAAATTAGTTAAATTAATTTAGACAAAATACACATGCATCAAACAGTAAGCATATTCTAATGCTTCGAGATATAAGACCTCCCTTTTACAATAATGTATGCTTTCTCGATATGATATGTAAATGATGAGCCGATGGAGAAGGACTGGAAATCAGACGGCCGACCTTAGACCGATGCTTTGACCTCTATATATATGCTGTTAAAATGGAATTCACGACCTGTTGTGATTTGTAAAAGTTTTGTTTTTTGTTTTCTTTTGTGTTTGTTCTTAATTTTCGGATTAGTACTTCGGATCGCATTCCGGATCGTAAAAAATGATCCAAACCCTTTTCAATTCAAAATTTTGGATCGGACTGATCCGAAATTACAACAATTTAAAGTTCTAAACTCCACTTCTCCAGCCTCTCTAATCATATTTCTGAATAATTTGTTTGTTCTATATTTACAGACTGCACTTGAGTATTTATGCCCTGACTGCTGAACCTGAACCAAACGAATCCCACACTTTCACGTTCACCAGGTGTTCGATACTTGGCGCCACTGACTCCAAGATAATCAATCCAGCCATCAAACTCAAAACAACACCGCTTCTGCTATTCTATAAGACGTCCTCTTCATCGCTAGCCTCAAAGGTAGTAATCACTTACTCTTCAATGCCATGCCTACTATCTGTTTGAAATAAGTCCACACAGAAAACAAAATAATGCATTTCTTCATCTTGATTTCCGTATGTAATTTTCGTTATTTATCTTTGGGGTTAGAATTTTGTAGTCAGATGGTATTAAAACAACAACGTCTTTAACTTCTGCCTTGACATGATCACTTCAGTCTGAATTTACTTCTCTTATATACTAGATTTTTTTTTTAATTTGAACATGTATTGTGTTTCTAGTATTGTTTTGCTACTGCGTACTTGACAGATTGTTATCATATTGGCATTTCCTTATTTATCTCATGTTACACCTAGCAGCAGTTGAGTGCTTCAGCTTAACCTGACGAGACCCGAGATGATAAGGAGTTCAAGATTACGCAGTCTCCTCTTAACCTCACAAAATCGGGTGCATGCTCTCTCTGATCACTCGTGTCCTTCTTATCCCGATACCCTTGTAAGAAAGTACGTGAATGTGTCTATGAAGTGGAAAAAGGAACACTACTTGGATTCCATTGATACCATTCACAAATCTCTTGCTTTAAAGCCCATCATCTCTGTCAAGAACTACTTTATATCCTCTTCCTCCTCACCACATGACAATTACAGCATTCCCATCTCATTGATCTCGAAGAAAGGGAAAGATTTTGGAATCAATTATAAAGTTGCTCGATTCTTGAGAAGTTATCCTTCTTTCTTTGAGGAGTTCAAGGGGCCTCGCTACGATTTACCCTGGTTTAGATTGACAGATAGGGCCATTGAACTTGACAAACTGGAAAGAGCTGTGTATTCAGAATTTAAAGATGACATCATGGAAAGAGTGAAGAAACTTGTACTGATGAGTGGTCGACGAAAGGTGCTACCTTTAAAAATTATTTATGGCCTACGGTGGTATTTAGGATTGCCTAATGAGTTTAAGATGGATCCTGCCAATTACATTGAAGGCTATAAATGTTTTAGGATTGTGGATATAGAAGATGGATTGAAGGGTTTGGCTGTTGTTGAAGATGATAGTGATGAAAAAGAAACGAAAATCTTGTCAGTGATGCAAAAGAATGCTATAAAGAAAGGAGTATACTCGGGGGGTACTGACGAGGTAATTTCGTTCCCTTTATTTGCCTCTAAAGGACTCCGGCTGAAGCAGAAGATAAAAGACTGGTTGATTGAATTTCAGAGACTTCCTTATATCTCCCCGTATGATGATTTTTTGCACTTGGAAACTGATAGTGATTTTTCAGAGAAAAGGGTTGTAGGTTTGCTTCATGAGTTGTTGTGTCTTTTTGTTGAGCATGCTGCGGAAAGGAAGTCGATTTTGATCTTGAGAAAGTACCTCCGTTTGCCTCAGAAGGTTCACAAGGCATTCGAGAGGCATACTGGTATGTTTTATTTGTCATTGAAGAACAATACTTGCACTGCAATCCTAAAAGAGGCTTATTATGATGAATTGGCTATAGAGCCACATCCTTTGGCTAATGTTAGGAAAGAGTATATTTCCTTGATTAAAGAATCAGTTTTAATTATAAGGAACAGAAGGTCGAAAGGGAGCAGGGCTTTGGATGAAGAAAATGGCAGCCAGGACCAGGAGGATTGTAGTTGCTCGGAGGACGAGAGGTCTCTGCTAGCAGAAGATTTTGTTTGTACAGAGGACGAGAGAGATCAACCTACCAGCTAGAAGAAACTTATTGCACTCTTCCTATGCTAAGATTGTTTCTGATCACGAGTTCAACGTTCTTGAATCTTGATGTATTCATGCAGTCTATCACCGGAAAATTGACGTACTACAGCGAGAGCTACGTGAGGCATAGGCCTTGATGAAGACTAAGCATTTTGTATGATATGCTCTGGTTAATTAGCAGCTGGGATTCTGTTCTGGTAATACCTGCATATATTACTTACAGAAGTCGAGAAAACATTTACAAGTCAGAGTTTTATTAACATTACAAGTAGCCATGGAGTTTGGGGAATTAATCTTTTTTGCCCTTTACACTTTGTGCACCAACCACCACTGTGTGCTTACTTCTGTGACTTGTTTACTATCCACCTGCAAGAAAAGCAGACAAAAAGGAGCTTTGAATTGGAAAAATGAAAAGGAATCCTTGTTGGTTTTCAACTTGCAGTATTATAACGAAGTGGGAGCGAACACGTATGTCTTAGAGGATCGTGAGTGCTTGTGACAATAAAGATGTAAAGTGAGTAAGTACCTTTCTTGGATTTACTCAACATAGAGACGAAAATGACAAGTATTGCAACAGCAGCTACAACACCAATAACAATTGCTAGTGTTCTCTGCGGATCTTCTTCATCCTCGTTACCTCCTGCAGTACTCCAAAAGCAACAAGAAGATTCATTAATACAAAAACTACACTTTGAACCGGTGATGTTTTGAATTACATCACCGATACTATTAGTCAAGGAATATTCCGTATATTATATTAACTTTGCCATGAAGTAATAAAGTGACTATCTTCAATTGTGTAACAAAATACCACTTGAAAGCTCTAAAGTTCAGTTCTATAAATTAATATCAGAAGCACTACCACATTCCCTCCAGAAATATGGCATTATTGCCCACATGCAAAGTACTCTCATCACTTTCCTATTCGCTTTATCAACCAAGTCATTGAATTCGATTTAGATGTTACAGGCCTAATCACGATTTACACCCAACCCAACTCTCGAATCCCCTGAAAAAGAGGAGGCTAACACGTCGAGTATGCATTCAATCCGATAGCTTGAGGTTTAATTTGCCACCATATGAAGGGGACCAAATAGGTATGATCTGACGGCCTACAAAATAGGAGGCAAAAAATGCACCCCGTAGATTAAGGGTAGGGTAACGGGTGGTGCATGGATTAGAGGCGTCCATGTTCATTCATCAAAGACATGGTGCATAAGATTCCTGAGATAAGTTGACAAGGTTGCTATATGCATGTCAATTCAAGTTCTATTAACTTTATCTTTTGTGGTCTTCAAAAAGCACTATATTATACAACATGATAGACATTAGATATACTTTTGTCTTGCACTTACTTTTCTTAGTGCTCAATAATGGTACTATAACTCATCCAAACAATATCCTAACCTCACCATTATTTGATCACTTTTGTTTCAATCCACATCTTGAATTTCATTATTTTCATGCATGGACTCCTCTTTTATCACAAATTTATGATTGTATAATAGCGAACTTCTTTTTAAACATATGCAATATATAATATTCATAATCCCCCTAAAAAACTTTTTCCCTTTCCTTTCATTTATTTTGTTGTGCGAGTGATAAACAGTCTTGATCAGTCGCCACCTGCACGTCATCCGAGTCTCCATATACAATAGTTTGCATTTTTACTGAAATCGAACATATATAAAACGTTGAATAAAAAAGTCAAAGTATAACAATTAATCATAGAGATTAGGAAATGTTAAAACGGCGCATCACTCCCACCCAAAATGTTTGAAACACGCATCACTTAACCTATGATACATACTATACTTTTTACATAACTAATTCACACTAATTCGCCTGTGTAGAATCTAAACTCCGGAATATTCATTTGTTCTAAAGTCCAAGCACACACTAAACCTAGCTTGCAATTCCAACATAATCTAACTTCACCAGTCACCACACCACAAAAACCAAAAAGCAAACAAAAATCACAAAATTGTAAAACTCCAAATTAACCTTCTTACCACGACTTGACGTGTCAAAGCCACGCGCCGAGAACCGCGCGTAGCACTTCCCCAAGAACATGTCACCAGACAAAGAAGAACCACAGAGGCCCTTCAACCTCCCAATGGCTTGCCCCAAACAATCCTGACACTCGCCCCCACTCAAATCCTGCACGCACTGCACCACTCCCTGCACCCGACCCCCCCCCCCCCCCCCCAAAAAACGCCCCCCCCCCCCCCCCCCCCCCCACTTCGCAGCCCACCACAGTGCCGAGATCCGCCTCCTCCCCACCTTGCTGCCGAGATCTGCCCACCACGC
>JAYMSL010001457.1:0-17185 GCA_036897195.1 Plantago coronopus
ATCAATTTCCCTATTTGTTTTTAAGAAAAAAGAACAAAAAGAAAACAAGTCAATTTCCCTTTTAGAAGCGGAAAAAAATAAAAAACAACAAAGAAAACAATGGAGTCTCGGAATCTCCGAGGATTCAAGCGGCAACCACCTCCGCCCCGTGCTCATTCATCCAATTACAATTATTTTGTAGGGCATCCTCGTCAAGGTTATCTTTCTCTTTTACTTTTCTCTCGATGATTTTAGCTACTCAATTCTTTATTTTCTGCCGGAGCACGGAATTCAGCCGCTATTTCTACTGGTTTTCATTGTTTCAATGGCTTCGACTGTTTCCGAATTGATGAGAAAAGATTGTCTTATTCTGTTTCCGAGTTTTTAACTAAAGCTGGACAACGAACAAGGGAAAGTCGAGAAATTGAATAAAACAGTTTCAGTTTTTAGTTTTTAATACTTCATTTGGATATCTACTGACTTGTTTCCATAGTTCTACTGAATTGTTTCCAGTTTCGTCTATCAATTTGAGCCCCTGTAGATAACGACAATAAATATTGGATCAGCAATTCTCAAAAAGGAAAAAATAAAAAAAAGGATCAAGCAAAATTTGGTCTTGCAATTTTTGGTAGGAAAAATGTGCAATGATTTCATTCTATTTTGTCTCCAGTTTCCATTGAAACATGCAACCAGGATCATACAATAGTGATGTTATTTGAGACAGCAGTTTTAAGTTAATTTGGTGCTGCTACATTTGTTCATTTTGTTTGTTTATGGTGCCTTATGAATTTACAATGTATGTTGCTCCTTCTTGTTCTAGTAGATTTTGATTTGTTTACCATGCTTTGTTTGTTTCAGGTGGCTATATGGGACTGGAAACAGGTCGTTTCCCTAGCCCTCAGTTGCATCCTGGCCCTTTCCTGCATCCTCATCCTTACCGCCCTCCTGACATTCACCAAGCAATCCAGAGAGATATCGAGAAACAAAGGATCAGAGAGGAGATAATCTTGGCAGAGATAGCCAGGAGGCGTGAATTGGAGGAGGAGGTGAGGGCAGAATTGATGCTCGAACGCGAATTGGCATTTCGGACAGGCAATCCGTTTCTTTTTTCACCTGCCATGGGACTTGATCATTCTCCTATGAGGTTTCCAGTTTCAGGAGCAAGACCGGAAGGGATGAGGTTTCTAGAGGAAAAAAACAAATCCTCGGTTGAGGAGAGGGAAAGGGGTAAGGGATTTGAGGTGGAGGGTGAGCCATTCCATAGAGGGACTGGTGACCTGAAAATTTCAGGGCTTGAGCCTGTCTCTGGGGGTGGCATCGAGAAAAAGAAAATTATTTTGCTGGTCAGTCTGCTTCACTCTCATACATGTTGACTTTTTGTGACTTAATTATGAAATTTTATTATCCGAGTCTTTCTATCCTTGGAGCCGCTCTAATAACTCAAGATATATGATGATGATACTTTGGGCATATCAAACGTAATGGTTTTCTATTAAAGCAAATGAATTGTTGTATCTCAACCTGCTGAATTTAGGACTAGCCTGGATCAAATATTTAATTTAGTAACTGCATCTAGGTCTTATCTAATGATAATTACTTTTTTGCTCAGACTCTCATAGAGTGTTTATTAGTGCTTGTTCAACAGTCTGCAACAAGTTTTTGGTAGAAGTGTGGACTCAATAATTATGTTACCATTGATGAATGTCTAGAATTGATTTATGTGACACTAGACTGTATATGGAACTTAGGTAACATTATATGTATGGAAAAATTGCATCAGGTGACTTTGTTATATTTACTTTGTGTGAAACCAAACAGTACATTGAAGTTGCACATGAAATGTATCACAGCAGAATAGTGCTGTAACTGTAATTAGGTAATGATGGTTCCTTATTCGTAATAGTCTGCTACAAGCTTTCGTGTTGAAGTGTGGCCTTAATAATTACGTGGCGTGAATAAAGTGTAGAACTGATTTATGTTAACGAAACCATAAATGAAAATTAGGTAACATGAAATACTGAAATGTATGGGAAAATTGCAACGGGTGACTTTGTTATCTGTATTTGTGAAGCCAAGCCAACCTGTAGATGGAAGTTAGGAAACATAAAATCTATGAAAACTTTGCATTGGGCAACTCCATTATCCTTGTAATTCGTGTGAAATTGAATGGTAAATGAATGTAAAGTAACATGAGATGTAAGCAAACTTTGCATATTGTTACCTTGTATGATTTGTGCAAAATCCTAACTGTAAGTGGAAGTTATGAAACATGAGATGTATGAAAAGTTTGCTTCAGGCAACAGTGTTATCTATATACTCGTCAATTCTCCTTTTCATAGTGACCAAAATATAACGTAGTGCTTTTTGTTTGAACACTGCAGCCCAAACCTGACGAAAACATGTCTGGGTCAAAGAGGAAGGCTGAAACATCTTTGGGAGGAGATGATAGTGAACTCCCACCAGACATAATCTCAAAGAAGAAAGTGGGATGGAGTTGTGAACTCTGCCAAGTAAAAGTCACAAGTGAGATAGGTTTGATCGAACACTACCGAGGTAAGAAGCACAAGGCGAAAGAGGCTGCAACGAAAACCCATAAGGCAGGGATGAATTACAGCATTGGACTTATCCAGAAGAAATCTACAGAAACCCTCCAGATTGTAGAGACTGTGGCTCCTATAGCTCAAGATGGATTGTCAAAAGCAGCAGTTGAATCACCAAAAAATGAATCGGAGATAGTCAAGGAAATGCAAAAGATAGGTAACCCTGAGGAGACTAACTTCAAGTTTTGGTGTGAACTCTGCGGTGTACGTGCTCCATGTCGGACTACTATGAACAAACATAAAAGGGGCAAGAGACATCTCAAGCGCGTGGCAAACCAACCGTTAAAGGTTGTAGTACATGTCAATCAGGCAGAGGATGTTGATGATGCTGAAAAAGAAATTTCTGAAAGTGTTATTGAGACGTCTTTGGATGAAGTGAGTTTGGTGGGTGATCACGGGCATGTGGATCCTGTCAAGTCTGGAGATGACACTGCAGCTCTTGGTTTGACAGAGCCTATGATTACCAATGAGAACAAGGCACAGGACTGTCTGGCTGTTGATCATTTAACCAAGGAACAGAATGCAGTGGCTGTGGATCATGTAGAGGAGCTTGCAGGTGTTAAAGTTGCAATATCGGAGAGCCTTATCAAGACTTTGTGTGCGGTCAACTCTGAATGTCTTACACCAGCATTTAAAAACAAAGCAGAAGAAGAGCCTGAAAATGGAAAAGATGCGGTTTTAGAGAATCTTAGTGAGACCTTGGATGCACTCAACTCTGACTATGATATGCCTGAAAGACAAATTAAAGTAGAAGATGATGGGACCAGGAAGAGACCAAGCCCAGAACCCTTCCGAGAGACCAAGCCCAAAGATGCTGGAGCTGCAACTGAGCCAGTGTATTACTCGACAAATGTTGTGAATCGCGCTAATGAACTAACAGAAAATACAACCTCTGAAAATGGAACAGGAGCTTCGGCAATGGAGGAGACTGAAGCAGAAAATGATGATGCTGTGGATGTATGATTCTGCGCGATGATCAAATTTCTAATGTAGTCGAGTACTAACTTATTTCTTGATTCCATACCAAAGCTGTGGGTCAAAGCACTTAGGTAGAGTACTTAGAGTTTTTCATTTTTGTGAATTTAGGTGTTTGTTTTTACAGACTTAAAACTGATTTGTTGTTATCAAGATTTCGAAACAATAGATTTGTGTTATAGCATGATGTGAATTTAGGTTTTTGTTTTGTTAGATTACTAGAAATAACCCGTGGCGCTGCCACGGTACAATTTAATATTTTATAAAATATAAAGAAGACAATTAATTAAAAGAGGTCTCGTAAATATATTTGAATCCAAAGGTATATATTGCATTACGTGATATAAGAAAATACATAATTATGACACGAACGAAGCTGCTTTACAAAAATCCGTCATCGATATCTACAAAAACGATGTAGTATTAATTTACTTAAAGCACGCCAATACAATTTTATATGAGCAGTAAAAAAATAGTAGTCGGAATTTTTTTTAAAAGTACTTCAAAAGATTACTAAGTACTTTCTTGTAGACTACATTAATAGTATTGTTAGTCGATCGACCTTCCTCTTCCAGAGCCAACACCTTAAGTCCTTTCCTGTTTGTAACTCTAGAGAAAGCAACATATAACTGTCCATGACTAAACACATGATTCGGTAGATATAATCCCACGTGAGCAAGTGAATGTCCCTGACTCTTGTTATAGTCATAGCATAACATACTGTTATAGGAAATTGTCGTCGTTGAAATCTTATTGGGAACTTTGTTATGTCTGAAGGTTGTAGTTGACGACCATGTTCGTCCTGCATTTCCACCATATTAAAATTCGTTGCTTCTGCTATAAGAATATATTGCTCATCCCTTACCATGTCATTGCCAGGCTTCGGCATGAGGGGAAATTTCTAAGACTACTCCTAATATTGTATAATATGAGTTCCATATCTGCCAGAGTGAAGTTCTTCAACTGGTCAGCAGTTAACTCTACACCTGAAAGAATGAGACATTCGTTTAGTGATAACTAATTAAACTACTATTAAACAAAAACAAATATTACGTAATAATATAAAAACAATAGAATAGACAAAAATTTATTAAAATGAACATACCATCATTCTTCATCTTCTTCCTTAGTTGAGGAAAATACCCTCAGATAACTGAGTCCAACTATTGTCCCAAACATGTGATGGCCTCGACATACTGTTGGACACAAGTAACATGCAAAATTAACCGCCGAGCATATCGTCCAGAGGCCCACTCAAATGCTTCTTTCATACTCCCTCCGTCCCACAAAACTTTACCCACTTTCCATTTCTGGACGTCCCACAAAACTTTACCCATTACCAAATAAGGAAGCTATCCCACACACAAAAACATTATTTTAACATCAACACTCATTTATCACCACACATTCTCAAAAAGTAACCTATCCCACTTACTTTTTCATTTTTACTCCATTACTTTAACTCATTTTCTTAAACTACGCGCTAACCCCGGGTAAAGTTTTGTGGGACGGAGGGAGTATCTCATTTAACGTTTTTCTTAATACTTTGTATTTTACTTGAGTCGCAGATGAAGGCTCTGTTTTCAACTTAAATTCAGATTCATTTAATTCAGTTTAAATTTGATTAGTTTAAATTTATACTTCACTTCAGATCCGTTCAGTTCAGTTCCGAAATCCTAAACTAAAAAGAAACAGAGCCGAATTAGCCTAGCAAAATGGATCTCCTAACCTACCTAAAGGCCCGACCCGGCACCCGCAACCGCCTAACAGTCCACTTCTTCACCTGGCTAGTATACCGGCGGACTGATTCACTACCGCGTATTTCTTCCTACGCCTAGAACCGCCGGAAACTACATATGCATTCCCGCACAGCCAAACCAACACCTCAACGGTTCGCCGGCGCCGTGTCGGGCAAACGGTGCCCGATCTGCCTGAACCGCGTGGAAATCCAATCGGCTGCGGAAATCATCCCCTGTAAGCACGTCTACTGCGTCGGCTGCATCCGCAAGTGGAGCAATGTCAAGCGCAATTGCCCTCTCTGCAACGCCAATTTCACCTCCTGGTTTCGCACATCCGATCATTCTACCAGCTTACGAGAGGAGAAGCTTCCGCCGTCAGATAGGGGCAAACAGGTCAGTTTGGTCAGCCGCCGGGATGACGATGCTTTGCGGAGGTGGAGAGCTCAGCTATTCGATCGCAGAAGGTGGATTTACATTACTCTATGCACTTAATTTAGTTTTCCTGGTTCTGCAAAATGAATTAGATGAGTAGGCTCGATTTTCGGAGATTATTCGAAAATAAGCTGATTACCAGCTCAAATTGAAGAACTAGCTGAATTTTAATTTTAGTTTTCCTGGTTCTGCAAACTGAATTAGATAAGTAGGCTCGATTTCGGAGATTATTCGAAAATAAGCTGATTACCAGCTCAAATTGAAGAACTAGCTGAATTTTACGGATTTTTTGGAGGTCTTTGATGGATTACTAGTGAATAACATTGCTAAAAGATGATATAAATCACCAGCTAGCTTATAAGATTGCTTATTAGAGTGGCTTATTGCTGATCAGGTTAATTGGGGTAACCAGAAGAGCTTTTAATCGGCAATCGCAGGCTAATGTGCTGCCGAGGCAACGCACATTTATACGGGAGACTGGTGAAAATCCTGATGTTGTAGCGGAGAGAGTTAAACGATGGCGTGCCAGGTAGTCTCTAGTTCAGTGCTCTTTGTCCAGATTCACGCGTTTCTATCATAGGATTAAACTTGGGATAGACGAAAGATTGTAAGCTGATTAAAATCAGCTAAATAGATAATGATTCGGGTTCATAACAAGCTTGCTGTTTGCTGAATATACTCTGACATGTGCTTCTCTTTTCAGTATTTACGAGCGGAGACTGCAGGCCGTTCCTTCCGGTTCCAAGAATAGTTTGGTGCAGGTACACTTGCTATCGTTTTTAGTTCAATTTGTGTTGCAATTATACATCCTGCTGTTTTGTTTATTGCTTTGCGACTGAAATGCTAAGATACATCCTGCTGTAAGTTATGTAGCACGGTGCTATACTTGTTGACAACTATATTGTTAACAATTATAGTGACCAATAACAACTATTTACTTTACACAATCCCCTGTTATGTGTATAACAATCACTAGATTGATCACTTGTAAGTTGTTTGGCACAGAGTTCTTTGGTAGAAATTGTACATTCCTATCGGGAAAGTTTGATGTTTGGGTTATAAACTCGGCTGGGATTATTAGCATGATGTTTGATCATATTAATGTCTAGTTATAGGTAGTTTAACGGAGAACACATCTTATATCTTGCAGCAAATAGTGGGAAATACTGGGGCTGAAGAACCGTTACTGAGGAGGATAGAACCGTGGATCCGGAGGGAGCTGCAAGCTGTTCTTGGTGATCCTGACCCTACGGTTATTGTGCATGTTGTAACTTCACTTTTCATTTATTTACACAAGAAGAAGAATGAGAACTTTCCCAGAGAAGGTGCTCAAAGTGACTTTCTTGCACCGTTGCGGCCTTTTCTTCATGAGCAGGCAGAGCTATTTTGGCATGAACTAAGGTATGTTAATTTCGTTTCATTATTGTTTAGATGGCTGATGGACACATCTGATTAATAGAATATGGCTCACAAGAATCATCAGCTATATATGTGCCTTGCGGAATCACTCTTAGAACTACTTTTCCGCTCTGCATTCAGCTTCCTCGTGAGATACTCGTGCAAATACAGATAAACTTATGTAAACCCCAGCTTCCAGTATGGTTCTGATTAGAATTTAGAACTAGTAAAGCCCACCTAAGAAACAACACATTAGTCGATAATCGACAACCCCTCTCATTAGTATGAACTGCAGTTGTAATTATTGGTGTAACTTGTCCATGCAATTATACCCAGCTCTTCTTTAGCATGCTTCTTGACTGCTTGTAACTGTTCGGATAACGAGGTGTCACATTTACACGCAGATGTTTTGCTGAAAGCTCACTCTCCTTGGAGACGTATGATACTGTTGTGGTCTATAGAACAATGGAATAATGCAATATGGTGAAAGCTACTTATATCTCTCTTTAACGACGGGTCACATCCAACTTCTGATGTTATTTAGGAGTTCTGTGCGTTCAATGGATGATACATTACAACTGGGTTTGATCCCACAAAATGTGGAACGCTCGGGGATTGGTTTTGGCACTCTGTGCCCAAGGACTAGGGGCATAGTTACCGAAGCTTGACTATGTGAATCTCCAACCAAGTAACTTGATGCTGAGGTTAAGATATGACACACTTTGAAGCACGAAGTACCGGTATCTGAACGTGATCAGGCAGATAAATAGTATATTCCTCCTCCTTGAAGAGTTTGCTGCTCCAAGAATTTGGTTTTACTTTGAATCAAGGGCTCATATGAACTTCAATGATATGTATCAAATCGCAAGGATGTCCGACATGCGTGGAGGTGCATCGCAAAATTTGCATAAGAAGCCCTAACAACGTGCACAATATGATACGAAAGAAGCCTGATGACAAGTCTGTAATAAACGTCCTGAGTCTTCCTGGGTATAAAAAGCAAATCAGGTAAAAGAAACCTTTGCATCTATCCCAGAAACAGCATTTTGGTAACATGTTTAGAAAATTCGTCAAGCTGTGAGTTTCATCAAGTTGTGGCATTAGCTTCATCTAGTTCGCGTCCTGTTTTACGTTCTTCCATTGCACCGCAAACCCAGGTTGGTACATGTATCCCTTTCATCTCTATTTGGTGAAGCTTACTTGAATCCATGAGTCAGATAGGCTCTGTTATTTTCAACTTAAGTTCAGATCCATCCAGTTCAGATTTAGTTAGTTAGTTCAAATTTGTACTTTACTTCAGATCCAATCAGTTCAGTTCAGAAATCCTCAGCTGAAAATAACAGAGCTTTAGTATAGTACCTTCTCTCATCTATGTCCTCTCACTTAAGAAGCCGATATAGGGGGAGAGGTACCGTTTCTCATTCGTTCCTCTAATTGCACTACATTTTCACTATAATCTCTCCGCTCAAAATCAAATGAGATACTTATTCGACTCTGAACAGCCTGGGAGTCGGATTTCTTCCCGTCCGTAGATTTCCGAAGAGAATCTTTGCGAATTATTTGAAGGTACAGAAGGCATGTACTGGATCACTGGTATTACGTACTCAGATTCTTTACAGGTACATCAAGTTGCAAGACTAACGTGAATTCTGAACACAAGTAGACATGAAAAAACATAGTCCATTTTCACCATTTTCACCTGCATCCATCTCTGTTGGTTTACTCCAGCATCTTTCCTTCATTATTGAGCTTGACTTAATTAATAATGGCCTAATAATGCACATCCGAAAATGAGTGTTACGTCGTTTTTATTCGACTGCTCACAAGTCGTTGATGCATCATTTCATCCCATTTATTTCTTAGCTCTAGTCTACCTAGTAGCCTAGTAATTTCTTGTACTGAAGTACTGAACCGAACCTGGGTAACACCGAGGTTGAGTCTAGTGATATTATGCGAGCCATCCCTTTATGAGGATTCGGCTTGATTCGACTTGTTTAACAACACTAATTGAGTCATAAGTACCGGACATGAGTCATGAGACATGACATCGGAATATGGTAAGGTGTATATTTGGCATTAGTCACCTTATCATGTAGTTTCACCTTATTTGAAAATAAGAATAGTAGACTTGACGAGGAAAAGCTATAACTTAGAAGATAAGGTCATTGATCAGCTACCAGCCACATTGTCAGCTACTACCAATCGGCTCGTTTGATCAAACAAACGCTAGATGAGATGTCGGGACTACATTCATCTATTTTAGAGTTCACAAATACTCGAGAAGTACCATCCGTGACACTGAGGTTGAGTTGTACTTGTAGGTACCAGACATGAGTTACATGAGACATGACATCGAAATGTGATATGTTATGTGCCTGTTTGACATAACCTGATCAGTCACCTTATTTGAAAGTAAGTACAGATGAAATTGATGAAGGACAATAAGATAATTGATCAGCTAGCGGATCACCTTACCAATCAACTCGTTTTTTCAAACTAGATCCACACACTTGCTTTGATTGATATTTTACATTATAAACCTCCTTAGGGGGCAGCCATTCCTTTCTTTTTTCCTGGTTCACACCATTAATTCCACTCTGAAACAGTGTAAAAAAACCCTCCTTGATTCTAGTGTTCTTCAACTTTCTAAGTTGTTAACGTTGGTTAATAGCACAGGAAAGTCTGAAATGAGAATAGGAAAAATGTTTACTAATTGATTTTTTTTCCCTCTTTTGAATTTGAAAATCTAACTACACTACTCCTATTTCTAAATCACTTTATAACTCTAACTCCACGAGAATTCGAACCTCTGACCTCACCTATTTTACTCTAGCTTCATTACCATTCGGGTAACTAATTGATAGTAGTTTGGAATGAAGGGCATAGTGAACTTATAATTTAAGGACCACATTAGTTTACAAATAGTATCATGATCATCCTGCACTGAATAATGAATGTCCTATGACAGGACAAAATATGGATCTAGGAGGAGAAAGTTCCTGGAAGGTAAACAATTCTGTGCAGCCTACAAACATCCATCCTTACATTACTAATATATTACTATTTACTACTACCACTATGTTAGTTATAATCAAGGATGCTAACTACCAGCAAACCAGACAAACAACAACTTATATACAATGTTTAAACATACCCACCTTCACTTCCCATCATATAAAACATTTTTAGGGTTGTTAGTAACAACCCAACCCCTTGTTGGCAAAGCTCCACCGCGGAGGTTAATCCTGAGATGCTTTTTGAATGATATGATGAATCAATACGTGTTTTAATACGTATAATTTGTCTTTATTCGTACACGTACTGGGAATTCTTATGGAAGGATTACGAAAAAAAAGTGTATATTGTTGATTTGTTGGTATGAGTAAAAACACTCACCACATATTTAAACTATCTCAATCTATAGGCTATTTAGGCTTTTATAGTTGCTCTCTTTATACTACACAAATACTTAACATATATCAATCCTATTAGACATCTAGTCCTTTGGAAACGAATACTGAATCACCCCATTCTTATAAATTCGTACCTAAACCATATTATCCTTCTGTCGACCTTATAACTCCATCCTTAAACCACTTACTCGACCAAGGTTCAAACTTGCGATATCTCCTACTTCCTCCGTCCCACAAAACTTTACCCACTTTCCATTTTCGGACGTCCCACAAAACTTTACCCATTACCAAATAAGGAAGGTACCCCACACACTAAAACATTATTTTAATATCAATACTCTTCTTTATCACCACACATTCTCAAAAAGTAACCTACCCCACTCACTTTTTCATTTTTACTCCATTACTTTAACTCATTTTCTTAAACTGCGAGCCAACCCTAACGGATAATGTTTTGTGGGACGGAGGGAGTACCAGTCACCTTATCATCCATCAGTCTCCTTGTCAACTATAAATCACCTTATCGTTCCGTGTAATTTAGACGGTAAACAGTAACTTAATTTGGCAAAACGTAACAGCTATAGAGTATGGTGAATGTGCAGACTGTAACAACCTGTTAACTGTTAAGCTGTAGCAAATTCAGAACTTGTAAAAAAGCTCAGATATAATGGCTCCTCATGAAAACAAGGCCATGAGACTGAAGCAAATGGCTAGTTTCATCAATGAGTACAGAGCTGTATCAATACCAGGTTTCTCTAACTTTCTACATATATATATGGATACCACTCATCCTCCAGGGATAAGAGTACTAACAGATCCATTAGATTGTATAAACAGTACCAACTTCCAACAGAGCAGCATTAGGTATGTTCAGAGCAACTGGAGGTTCTCTACTATTCCTATCAAGGAAAACATAAATCATTATCATGACATTCTTGAAGAAATTCGAACCTCTCCTTGCCAACAAATGCGACTGCCCCAGAAAATAGGCCGTTCCACTGTCTCTAGCATCAATGATCTCTTGAAGCTCCTGTCGAACAGATGGGGGCATTAGCGGGCTCTTTGGTGGTAACATGAAACGGACACGTTTCTTTTGGACTGGCGGGGAATGAGTACTTCCTGATGGAGCATCTAACAAACCCCGCTGAGAGTCATTGTGGCATAGCGTTATCTCATTCTTACTTGTACTGGACTCGGCTACCGGGATGAAAGTGTTTCCGTCGTCCAGGGGGCTTCCTAGAGCAATCATCTTCCCTTCGGGTGAGGCCAAGGCCTCGATATCGTATTCTTCTCTTGCAATAAATTCTCCAATCGAGCTAACAATGTGATCCTCGAAATCATCAGTATCCCTCACATTATCACGATAACCATATCGTACAACGCAACGGTAGATCTTGTATTCTTTCGGGCCGACTCGCCCGATAAGGTAGCGCCGGTTTTCGGGTACATATGGTACTGGTGATGACTTGAAAGATACGAAAATCAGAACTTGATGAAATGCAGGAACGTTAGTGACGAAGTGGGTAAAGAAAGCAGGTATTCCTATATCAACATCCGAATAAACGAAGCCAATGCCTGGTAATCGGGCCACGCCGAGGGCCGGGCTGTAATCTGTGAGCCACTCAATCGACACCTTGTTCTCAACGTCGAATTCGTACTTCTTAAGAGTACCATAGTGCCATGCTGTCATGATTGTCATGAAAAGGACAAACAAGATGGCTAAGCACCAGGCACCTCGGAAAAAATTCATCAAAGTTGTGGAGAGATATATAGCTTCGATTGTGCCGAAGAAGAGTAGAAATCCCAGTGATATGAACACGCTCTTCTCCCAACACAGTGAAATCACAAGACACATTAAACAAGTCGTCACTAGCATCCCAGAAGTAATAGCCAGACCTGTGATAAAGATCATCGGTTTGTTGAGATATGGTAGAATCACATATATATCGATTTGGGAGTTTTGAGAAACAGGAAAAGATTATAAATCAGCGATTTTTTAGAAAAATGAAAAGCGGTAATTGGCTCGTGTTACATGACAGTGTTGTTGCTCATATGCATTTTCCACAACAAAATGAACAAACGAATATTAGTTGATAATTGATAACAAATCATACCTGTTGCTTTTCCAAGTTTTGCAATGTCGTGCAAACCAACTGTAAACGCTATGCTCAAAATCATAAACACCCAGTTGAGATCGGGAACGTAAACTTGCCCCAGGATTTTTTCTGATGTATGGACAATTTTTACTCTGGGAAAACAGTTGAGTGCTTGACATTGGTTGATGATGGAAAAGCCAGCTGTGATTGTTGCCTGACTTCCAACTGCTGAAGCGAATATAGATAACACCGCAAACACATGCTGAAGATTCTCTGAGGATGGAATGTTAATAAAGAGGAGTAAGAACTCTGATTTACGGAAGAGGACTATTATAACACTGGAATACCAATCTTACTATTTGGGATAGATTCACTGAGATGGAAAACAGCATCACTATCAAAATTCTTGTAGATAAATGCAGCCTGTCCAGCATAAGTCAACAAAAGGACTGGATATATGAAGAAGATGAAAGTAACCTGCAACAAACCAAGGAATAATTATTATGCTATCTATGTATGGCATCCGTTAATCCTTAGTCTCGTCTTGCCGTAATCAAATGACTGTTCATGCTCTTATATAGGCATATCTATGTCACAATATAGTATTCAATTTAACTGTTAATCCTTAGTCATGCTCAAGTCTCAACCACATCACTGATACAACTTTGAGACGGTCAATAAACACATGAACATAACATACCTTAATTGACTTCTTGGAGAAATGGCCTAAATCTGCAAACATAGCCTCGGTTCCTAGTAGCAAGATGGATCAGAATATCAAGATTGAGAATAGTTTGCTAGTAATCAAGACAAGCAGTTTACTGCAAAGAAGATAATGGATTCATTTCAGGACACAAAACAAACCTGCAATACACAAGGCTATGCTGCTTAGTAGTTCCCAGTGCCCAGCTCTAATTTTCTTCATGAACCTGAACATGTACAAGGGGGAGATAGCATGGAGGACGTTTATATCAGAATCCACAATGTTGTATATGCCAAAACCACAGATGAAGACGAGCCATAGGATGACCACTGGAGCAAAAATGAACCCAATTCTCTTGGTTCCATGATGTTGCACGGTGAAAAGGCAAACTAAAATGGCACATGCTGCAGGAGTTGGTACCCCTGGAAGTAAAGATTTGGACATGTTTATTAGAAAGTTCAGAGAACAGAAAATAAATCCATATCATAATCTTTTTGGGGGTGACTATAGAATGTCGGCATATGTAAAAATTGTAGTGATGTACCATGTATTTGAGGCTAAATGATGAAATTTCAACAACTGAGAAAATAGTATATAGATTATTCACATGAATCCTGAACTGTATGAGAAGTGTACCTCAGATCTGAATAGTAATTTTCTCATAAAAGAGCAGATAAACACAAGTATTCCCTTGATGCAATATTGTTCCATATAACGAAACACATTTTCAGATTAAGCTAGTAGTGAAAACTTGATCTCAAAATAGTTTTCATCTTTTGTTACTAATCCCAGTGCTTTTAAGCTAGATGTTCTGAATATAGATCCTTATAGAGTTCAGAAATTTAGTGGGAGGTTTGTTCATCATCTCAATTTATAGCCATGACGCAAAACTTCAGGAAATACCGAAATAATAGAGACAGGGTGTAGACTGGAAGCAGATAATCTTTAACCCAACAACTTACATTTTAGCAGGCCTTTCGCAAAATGGTCTTTTGCCGCATCCGAAGAGAAAACTGGCACAGCCAAACAAATTTTAGATTATTACATCTCAGAAGAAAATTAAACAGATAGACCAATTTTTCCCCCAAAAGTCTAAGAGCTACCATGTGCTAAATATGCTGAAAGCTCTTACATTTAGCTGATATCTTTGCCATTGATCTCCCAAGAGTAGACGTTGCCGATAGTACTGGATAACACAAGAGGCAAGAGTTAGTTACTTTTGTGATTAAAAGTGACGTAAAGTCACACAATGAAGACTAACACCATATACTATAACAAACAAACCAGAAATTGCAGGGGTGAGAACGGCATCACATAATATCATACAGGCACCCAACAAAGCCGTCAACAAGAGTATATACTGAATGCTTTTATGTTTCTCCATAGCCTTTCTTGCTTTTGTTTCCAGTTTCCCTTTAGAAGAATCGTCTTCCTCATGATGGACAATCTTCCCAGAAAGTCTGTTACATGGGATCAGCCCCACTCTCGCATGTCTACAGAGCAATGAGTAAAGTGAAAATGGACCACCTGCAAGACGCATGAATCTTGAGTACAATTGTCTGTGACTCTGTGTTTGCATATTAATACTGTATAACTTAATTCCAAGAATATTCAAGATCATTACCCTCTCCATCATCATCAGCACTCAGCACAATAAAAGCGTACTTCAGCAAGGGAATGATGGTTAGCGTCCAGAAAATAAATGAAAAGAGCTCATGAATCTCATCTTTTGATTGAAGATCCTTCCTTTTTATTGATTCAAACACGTACAACGGTGCTGTACTCAAGCGACCGTATACCACTCCAAGACTTTGAAAGGATAATATGAGTGTATGCCTCCATGTCTCTTTCTGCACATGGAAACAAAAGGATACAGATTAAATACAAATTGTGTTCTTCTATTCTTGCTGTTATCCTACATATAAAACCACTGCAAATATTATATAGAAATTCCAAACAGAGAGGCGTGTTCGTAGTGTATACTGATTCAAATATACTGAAAGGTAGATGAAGATGCAACAAGTTAGTTCTGAGATTTCAACTAAATTGCATTTTAAACAGAAACAGAATCATGACCACATGTATAAAAATAATTGCAACTCCTTTGTAAGATAACTCGACAGAAACATGCCTCATAACCTGTCAAAACTCAAAAGTATCCTAATCTACCGGGAAGATGAGTGAATTGCTTTACATGCGAATATCCGAGCCTTCCAGGTTTATTGATGCTCGCTGAACACTTCATTAAAAGATTTGTTTTATGGGTTGATGTGATCCAGGAAGAATCAGTGAAGTAGACAAATGAGGAAATCTCAGGTGTTTATGTAAAATAGACAATTTGCTACAATGATTCATGTTTTAACTTCACGTAAGGTTATAGAGAACAAAGGTCTAACGGTTAGCCTCTACATGGACAACTTGTATGCCACACGTTCGAATCCCACCGGGTAAGTGGGAATCGAAAGCAAAAAAAAAAAAAAAGGTGAAAATAAAAAACAACGTAATCAAAGGGAAACTCGATTATGGTGGCCAGGCCTGACACCAATGACAGATAGAATATTAGAATTATAGACTCTTTGCTAGGTAGGCAGGTACGTAGTTTTAAAAATTATTGAAGAGAAGAAAAAGAGTCACATTGTTTCAAATTCCACCTAAACTTGGCTTACAGGGCAAAAGATGGAGTTGACTAAATATAGCCCACGAATTCGAAAGAAGTTTGTGAGCCGAAGTGTCCTTCCATGAAATTCTACTCCACTCCAGGCTCTATCCATGATGCCAAAGAGAAACCAATAGAGGCACTAAACCACTAACTAGCCAAGTTTGACACAACACACAAAAAATATGACTAATCATTCATCAGTTACAATACTAAGGAACTCTATATCACGTTCCATTAAAAAGATTTGCAGGCAGATTCATTGAAGAATTCTCTTTAATAAAGTTGTACTGATTTCAAAAGATGGTGGCAATATTTATTAGATAACACCTACACCAGTCACCAGATATCATCTTTTAGGTGCCAAACAAGAAAAATAAATGCAATTATACCAAATATAATAAAACCAACTATCACCATAAACAGGGGTGGAGACAAGGCTGACTGTCTGACGGGAGGGGCGGTCGACCCACCTAAATTTTCAAATTCGTATCTTTACCATTAAACACCTGATAATTTTAGTATTCCACCCTATCCAACTTCTTGCTTTATCCAAATTTCTAAAATACTACCTTCAATTTCTGGCTTCGAACCTGAACATAACTACACACTGCACCAAAACAAGAACAGGCTGAAAACACGAAAACAATCCAACTTACCACTCCCCTGATTTCCCGCATGTGAATTGAATTGAGTAACAAAAACTTGGCAACAGGTGAAGCAATGCAAGAGAGAAAACATGGCAACAAAGGGGGTAAAATAGGATAGAAGCAAATATAAAGAGCAAAAAGCAAACAACATATCAGCAGAATAGTAAAGAGAGTAAAATGGGTGAAAAAAAGTTACCTTAAAAGAAGAATCATAGGGTATGGAACAAGAGCTGGTGATTGATAACGCCTCCATCGAACATATCAGATAGTAAAAAGTTGGAAGTCGAAGGAAAAAGGGATTTTGAGGTTGTACAAGGTTGCAAACTGGCAAGAAACCATGTGGGGTTTTTGTGTGTTGGTGTTAGAGAAGAGACAAAGAGTATAGTTACAGAGAGAGAGAGAGAGAGAGGTCAGAATTATGGTCCAAGGAGACGGATTTCACGAAGAAGAAGGAAAGGCACCTAGCTAGAAGAGTGTGTGAGAGATATACATACAGTCATACATAGATAGAAATAGAAATGTATTTGGAAAAAAGAATGTGGGT
>JAYMSL010001458.1:0-17182 GCA_036897195.1 Plantago coronopus
CTGTAATCCATTCGTCTTTGAGACGGTTTCTCATTTCTGAATACAATCCAATCGTGATTTGGTGAGTATTCTTCTTATTCTCGTTGCGATTCCTCGTGATAGGACTTGTATCGTAACAGTTTTGTATTGAAGAATATTGATATTGGGGAGTGACATCAACCAATAGCTAAGTCCTCTTATACTGAAAGAATAATCAGAGATAAATAATAAAACCAAAAATAACAGAGCCACAGAGCTAAAAATCCACGTGCCAATTCAATTATATTCAATTCAATTCAATTCAGTGTCCACCAATATCATACGAATTCAATCACCCCCTCCATTCATACCTCTTCTGTATAATTTCCTTCCCAAATTAAACCAAGACGAAGAAGACGATACACAGTACTCTCCAACTACCATAATTGCACCAGAACCATAATTCCTGGAAATACGCGAGATTTATTGCGTATTTGCGTGTGAATGGAGTAGTACTTGTACTCCCATCAGCGTCCATTTGGCACAAAGCATGGGCATGTGAACTCGCAAAATGCGTGTTGTTGCCAAGGCTCGTTCATTTTCCTACTGTTGTTGCATCTCAGTCTTCTCGTTTCGTCACTCTTCTTTGTCTTCTTCCTCGTTATCTTCGAGGAGGTTTTTCTCTTCTTCTTCTGCTCCACAGCGCTTTCCCAGTCGTACCAAGCTCAATTCTATCAAAGGTTTAATCTTTCTTCCTTTTGGTTCCTGTTCAATTGCTCTATACTCGTGATTGCTAGCTTTTTACCGAGGTTTTGCGAGGTTTTGGTGTGGAAAACTCGTAATGTGTCTGAATTCTAGCTTCCCCGAATGTGATTTGATCAATTTTGTGCTGTTTGTGTTGAATTCAGCTGGAGAATATGCTGTTTATGAGTTACATTTGGCACTCATAAATCTTGTTTTGCCTGTTGAGGGGATTTGCACTGTTTTTCTTTTTTCTTCTGTAAACTTAAACTTGATTACTTGTATGGTGAGGTTGGGTTAACCACTTAAATGTAGTATTTTATTAAAAATTGGGGCTGGTTTCGAGTAAATCAGCTGTCACTTTCAGTTTGATGGATATATCAACAATTCTTTCTAAGTTGGCTAGTACTGTTCAGTAACTTGGTGCAAGCATAAAGTGGCTGCAAAAAATTACTTGTATGCAAGTAGATCAGTGAACTTGATTGGGACAACTATTTGGTCTCTCTTAAAAAAGGATCTTTAGTGTAACAGTTTTGCATGCTTGAGTTTCATTTGTTCTGTGTGAATGGCATTATAGTTACATGCATTTACCATCTGCGGTGTTGTCTGTGAATGGAATCAGGTAGCTTTCACCCTAATACAATGGGCAGCGGAACACAGCAGTTTGAGAGTACTGGACACAATGGGAGCAATAAAGATCCTTCTGTGTGGTCATCTACAGAAGGAGAAGGTAGGATTGGAATAGGAAAGCAGATCTTCTGCAACCGATCTCTCAACATGCGGAATATTGTTGCTGTTGGATTCGACATGGATTATACTCTCGCGCAGTATAAGGCCGACACTTTTGAATCTCTTGCTTATGAAGGCACTATAAAAAAGCTGGTGAATGATTTAGGGTATCCAAAAGAGGTATGATTTTGCTGTGGGCTACCAATCCCATTTTGACTGTTTATTGCTTGTGACACGAGTCCCAGTCAATTCATATAGACAGTTGATTCAGTTTCGGAGTTATAAATGTGTCGGAATAAATACATACATTCTGTTTTAGCTACAGTATTTTTGGAGCTTCACACCCAGATGAAAACTCAGAACGTACTTGTGTGGATTTAACTTTGCCTCATAACTCGTGTACTTTTGTTCATGTTGACTGATTTCTGTTCAAATTGGAAAATTCTTAACGTATCTTGACAATCAATGCAGCTGCTGAAATGGACTTTTGATTGGTCATACATGGTCAGAGGACTGGTGCTCGATAAAAAGAGAGGAAATATATTGAAGGTTTCTCTTGCTTTAATGTGAATATAATATTTCTCATAATCTCTGCTCAAGTGTTGCGTAGAGTCACTCATATAAGATGTGCTTTGTCAATATATAATCTGGCTTTACAGATATCAAATGTCTATTGTGGTTCTCTGATCTGCAGATGGACCGACACAAGTATGTCAAGGTGGCTTACCATGGATTCAGAGAATTGTCGAAGGAAGACAAAGTTGCCTCATATGGAAGTACTTTGACTCGTGATTCATTCGATGAACCTGAATATGCCCTCATCGATACTCTTTTTTCTCTGGCCGAAGCTTACTTATTTGCACAACTCGTAGACTTCAAGGATAACAACCCAGAAAAAATATCAGCAGAGTAAGAATTACTACAAACTCTTTTCATTTATTCTTTTGCCTTGGTGGTTTACTTTGAATTTCGCTTTGGGCGATACATATAGAGAAGCGAGAGATCATTTGATCGTTTAAAGTGGGAGAATTGGGACGAAAAAGATATCAAATTATGTGTTCTCAACTTCTCATGTCTGTGTGGGAGAGGGTAGTTACAGAAAGTAGCATGTAATTTGTCAACTTGTGTTTAATCTGATAGTTTGGGCGAATAATGTTGGAAACTAGGAAGAATATTAGTAAAAGCGAATAAAACATTGCAAATGGCATCAAATAGAGACAGGAAATAAAGTTCCATCCATGCATTACTTTCTTGACGATTCTAAGATATCATCATACTTCTATTTGTATTGGCCTCTTTAAGTGATATCTGTCACTGTTAGTAATTATTTAGAAGGTAACACAATTAAATATGAGGATATTTCAACAACAATCCATGGGCTGGTAGTCTGGTATGTGATATTGAGACAGGTTTATCAGAAGACAGTTGGGAGATGTCTGGATGATCAGCGCCTAGCACCCATGTGCCGTTCTTACTTGAATTATCCTAGACTATAATTTGTAATTTTGCTACTTTTGTTCTCAGGATTATGTGACCTGTTTGTATTGTGTTGACGGCCTTTCTTGCCTACTTGGAATAAAATTCTATCTTGTTACAAAAAAATAATATTATAACCTTGTTTGTGATAGTGGTTCCAATTTTGACTTGTAATGGTGTTGCAGCTACTCTCGCATGTATAAAGATGTTCGAGCTGCTGTTGATTTATGCCATCGTGATGGGACTCTAAAGAAGATGGTGGCAGAAGATCCCAAAAGGTATGGAGAGAATACAATTCTTAAGTTAACATATTATTCTACTCAAGGTAGGAACATGTTTTCAGGAAATTGACTCAGCTTCCTAGTCCCGGTAACATTTATTTAACTCATTTTCCATCAGCCATGGGACTCATTCCTTCTGTGTTTCTCACAAGGCTTGACCATCGGCAATGGGATTTTGCTAGTTTCTTTAGTTGGAGTCCTTATTTGCAGAGAAAGCCATATGTAGCTGGCACTATGTAAGCAGAGTGATTGATGGTGGTGATAATCATAACTCTGCGGGCTTCATATTAGTGTTCAAACTATTATACACGATTATTCATAAAGCCTATTTATCTCTTTTTTTTTTTTGTGCCAATATACTTTTATATTACGGGTTCTATGCCAATGAAGCTATTCAAATTGACATATGGGGTAATTTTCCCATTTACATAGGTTTTTGTGTAATATTGACAGTGTATCTCAAGAAAAGTAATGAGATCAGTTATCTATGCTTTGCGTGTATAGTGGAATACACCTCTGATTCTGAACGCTTATTCATTTCCTTTTTGGCAGGTGATACATTAGCCACAACTTTAGAATATGCAGCCTTCTTTTTCTTTGGAAAACTTGGCAATTGAATCTCGATTAATGAGAATTTTGTGTATCTCATATTACCTGCACATGTATGCACTTCGGCAAGAATATATTGTATTACCACCCGTTTTAAAAATCCAATGTTTTCTTACTCATACACATCCCAGTTTATCTGCTATTATTGAATCATTAATCTTAAACTAATTTTTTTTCTTCTACAGTCCACAGAGGGTGACGGCTATGTTGAATATACACCACTAATTCTAGAATACTGAAACCAAATTCAGCAAATAACTATAACCTGCACTTTGTATCCAGTAAATTAATATTCATACTAATCTTGGTAAATTCTTATAATCACTTGGGATTCTATTTATGTACATATTAAATTAACCTTAAGAAACATAATCTGCTGAAGAGAAGCAGTAAGCTCTCATTTGCAGAAGATCCAAATGATTGATTATCCGACAACTGTCCTTTTAATTTTTATTTTATTTACTTGCTGTTGTTTAAAGAAAATCATAAAAGACCAAATTTCCGGGTGAACAATTTCATAAAAGACCATTTTTTCCTAAACATTAAGTTAAGCCCTTCTTAAATTTACACCAGTGTAAATTGCAGGAATCCGCCTAACAGTGGGTTGCTTTTGGTGTAAGTTTACATGCCTGTGTGCATGGAATGTGGTTGAGAATCCGTAATACGTTGCTATTCATATTGTATAGGAAAGCATTATTATTTATTTTATAAAAAAAATCACTTCTCCTTAAAGTGTTGCAATGCCTTTAATATTACAGCCTCCATTAGCATGTTTTTGTTTTTTTTGTTTCTTTTGTTTTTTTGAATAGGCAAAGGTGACTCGAACCCCCGACCTATTGGTTGGAGGGGAAGCGTCTTACCAACTGAACTGCGCTTCGTTGTCTGTTTTTGTTTTTGTTTATTTGTTGTTTTCATGCATTTGAGTTGTTTCAGTGATAACTTAACCGTCTTTGAGCTAAATGTTTGTTTTTTAATCAACTATGCGACCTTTTTGCCCAGTGAGTGTATGATAAGTTGATGGTTATGAACTTATGGTGCCCGAGTTGGGCTCCTGTTTTCAGAGAGAAGGTGTATCACCTAAAAAGATTTTAAAGTCAGTAGGTTTCAGTTGGTGCTTGAAGAGTAACTAAATGTCGGTGCATGCTAGTTGCAATCCCATAGGCTGCACAAATATGATTGGGACGAGTTGCTGGGTTGTGTTTGTAATGAGAAAATTTATGTTGTTCGGAAAGAGATCATGACCTAGCTCAAGTGCTCAACAATACATTGAGCTTTAGCTCTTTGTTCAAATTTAGTTCTCGACCATAGATTATGGTTCCCCGATGCTATAGAAATGTTTGAGGTTTTGACACATTATATGTCACGTGCACATTTTGTAAACTACTCATCCATTTACAATTAATTATTCCAAAACAACTAGATGATTGTCGATATGTTGTCTGATGACGTGACTCTCATTTGTATGTATGGCTACAATTCTAGTAATCCTGTTTGATCTAAAATACCCTATTAATGAGTTGTTGAAATTCTTTCCTGAATATTACGTATTTACGTTCACGTGTTTCGCAATATTCAAACAATGCTAATTTTCATTATTATCTTTCATTGTCAGATACATCAATGATGACGCGTCAATAGTTCCCATGCTAAAGATGCTCAGAGAGTCTGGTCGTTCTATATTTCTGGTGACCAACAGGTAATGATTTATTTATTTATAATAAGGAATTAGAGATGTGTAATGAATGCAAAAACAGGAATCCACAGTATCATTTTACCAAATAAAGGATTAATAGAGTGGTACAAGACATATCCCCATGACAATGAATCATCTGATACTCGACAATGATAAATCTATACTTTTCATTGTTGTACAAGCAATATCCCCATGATAACTAGAGTTTCAAGCACGTTTGAAGTTTCCAACCTTGGCATCAGTCAATGAGGTTCTATAATAGCAATGAACACACATGTTATAAATCCTTCTCTGAAATGTGTGTGTGAGAAATTGTTAAGTTTTTCGTTACTTCCGAGGGTTGAAATGTCACATGGAAAGTCATTTCGGTTGTGTAACCTCTTCTTTTAAAAGATTGTTGCATTGTTTTTATCTGTTTTCATGAATAAGTTGGTCATTTTTCAATGCTTACAATTTTTGCTATCAGGAATGTCACAGTATCATTCTCAATTTCACATTTTCTTTTGCAGCCTGTGGGATTACACCAATATTGTGATGACCTTTCTCTGTGGCCCAAGAACTGGTGTTGATTCCTCTGCATCCAAATCTGATTGGCAACAATATTTCGATGTTGTCATTACTGGCAGGTTGTAAGGCTTTCTTGATATTCATTTTTCTAATTTTGGTGATTCTTTGCTGATCCATCGTCATTTGGTATATCACTGAACTAACTCAGCATCTGATATTTTGTTGTTATGAACAGTAATAGCCGTGATCATGATGATGATGATAATAAGAATAACAATAAGAATAATTAATAATAATAATAATATTAATAATACAAATAATAATAAAACGTTAATTATTCTTTAAGTACACATTTAAGTAAAAACGTCGGTGGTCCTGGTTATAACCATTTGTTTGGGGTAGGGATATTTTCTAAAAGCAGTATGTTTTGAAATGACATATTTATTTCTAATGGGACACCTCAAATGGTAAGGGACTTGAGTTTACTTAGTCAGGGTCACAAGTTCGAGCTTTGTGAATGTAAAATTTTTCGCTGGGAGAGTCACTCCTTGGAAAGAGCCCAAGAGTGCTCAGCTGGATTATCCACATGCGGATACTAGGGAGAAAATTAAAGAAGAGTAAACTGAGATTAGGTTACAATATCAAAGGGCTGGGAGTGATAAGGGGGGCCGAGTGGTAAAAGGGCTGGAGTAGCATAAGCATAGGAGAGGTCGGGGGTTCGAACCCCGGCGGAGGCATAAGGTCGTATGGATTTATTTGGAGTTATAAGGTTGGTTTAGGTGTAATTGTAGTTATAAGGTTGGTAAATGATTAGTGTAGGAATAGAGTAGGATAGGTTAAATTTGTTGTTAAAAAAACAATAATAAAGGGCTGGGGGGGGGGGGATTACGCAATTGTGTTACATTAGTTTTTGTCAGTCCTACAACAAAATACCTTCAAAGAGGATTAAAAGTTCCGAAACTTTCACAACTTTATTACCGGCATATGAACATATGACCCATCCTGTTTTACTAATGAATAATGATTCCAAGTTCCTAAACTGAAAAATGTTTATGATCTTCCACTAATAATTGGTTATAATGATTTCTTGTGCACAGTGCGAAGCCAGGTTTTTTTCATGATGAAAATCGTGCAAATCTTTTTGAGGTTGATCCTGAGTCAGCTATGCTTATTAATACAGACAACGGAACCCCAATGCCGCAGGTAGACTGCATATTCATGGGATATTGATGCTGCATTTTCTGCAGGTCTGATTGACTTTCATCTTGCTAATTGAACCAGGTTGATTCTTCTCTAAGAATGCCTTTGAACAATTCGGACAATGGTTGCCGAATTTACCAGGTATAGCTGAACTCTGAATTCTACATAAATTGATACCATTATGCTACTGTGATATTCTGGATCGATGTTTCTTCAATCTCTCCAACACCTGCATTGTTGTAATTTTTCATTCTATATTGATATTTACAGGGAGGAAATGTTGGCCACCTGCATAAATTACTTTCTATAGAGTCGAGCTCCCAGGTATTGTCTTTCTGTTGTGAGGGCTTTCTTTCTGGTCATCTGATGTTTTCATTGTTAAATGTATTGGTTGCTGTGCAAGTTATGTGTCAATCAAAGTTACACGTGTAAGTTTAATATACTATCGCATGATGAAATCAGTGATCCCTACCTCTACGAGGTAGCAAATTCCATATCAATGAATTCGCCATATACAGATGTAGGACCTCTCAAGTTTCTCCTTCACACCTTGGGCATCTAACTAAGAACATATCAGAGCATATGGAGAAGTGATAAGCAATAAAATAACACTGTCCTACTTCAAACAAATATTCAAAGTAAAACATTTTATGTAAAGTGATATACGTGCTTTTTTAATTTGCATTCGATGGGGGCGATAGCAATTATCTTGTTGATCATAGTTATATCTTCCTGGGATATCGGTTTCACAAGTATGCCTGTTGACAGATTTATGAACATTGGCACCATGTCTTTCAGGTACTGTATGTTGGCGATCACATCTATGGCGATATCTTGAGCAGTAAAAAGGTCCTTGGTATGTCTTAATATCTGGTTGATAAGCATTCTAATACTTCCTTGGGTTCTGCTCTGATTTGACTTCCTATTTTTGGGCCAATACATCTTTTGATATAATGTTGAAACTTGAAAGTTGAAACTTATCAACAACGCAACTTTTCAGATAAAGCTGTGCATTACTGTAGCATGGTTATTAGTAGCATGGTTATTGTGCCTCAAAGAGGTATCAGTGTGCATTCTGCTTAAGATAGTCTTTATGCTGCAGAGCCGCATTTTCATTTGATATTTATGCACCAACGGTGCGCTTATGGAAATCTGGTGGTATTTTATTTTGAGTAAATGATATCAGAAAACTGTCCACTTGCAGCTTTTCAGAATCTTCCTTGTGTTGTAAATCGTAATTGATACAATTCCATATTTATCTTCATGGGATAAAACCTTCCCAGTCTATTAAATGCTTATAGAGGAAATTATGCCAGAAAATTGCCACTTGCAGCTTTTCAGAATCTTCCTTGTGCTGTAATTGAGTCAATTCCTTATATATCTTGATTGGGATGAGTCGGATGACACTGTCCCAATCTATAAAATGCTTATTTTATGTATAAAGCAACTGAGATTCTTATTATTAAGAATTAAATGGAGCTCAGATTTACCCCATTGTTTCTTACTGAAGTCTGTAATATGCTTTAACACTGCATCCTTTTTTGACAGGCTGGAGAACAATGCTTGTTGTTCCAGAACTTGAGAAGGAAGTTGAACTTCTTGCAACATTCAGGGATACCCGCAAGGTAAAACATAAAGATGTAAATATTTTCTTTTAATTTACTTTCTGAGTACAGATCATTCTGAGGACTTACGGTTTTTGTGACAACATCTCAAGTGGCTTCTTGCAACCATCTGCACCTCTTAGTCCTTTTCTTTCCAAATCATATTATCTTGTTGGGGCATAGCGGCAAGGTCGCTTATCATTTCTTATGCTCTATTTAATTAATGAATAAATTTGCCGATTCAAAAAAAAAAGGTAAAAGAAAAGGTCGCTTATCATTGGTTTGTTTACAAATTACAAGTGTCTAGATGTCGGAAATGATGTTCTGGAGCATGTCAGATTCAATTGGTTTTATTATGGAAGTTAAAATCTGTTTTTTTCAAGTTTTAATGTTCTCCTACTGTCAGATACTAATTATTATTGTTCGTTTCATTTCTTTCATTCTTTAATTGATTCTCATAAATATGTTTTCTGTCTAAAGGATTTTATTCTGTGCTTCATTACACATTATCCTATTATATTTGGATTGTGCTTCGCCTGTTGATTCTGAAACATATATTTAATTTTCTGTAGCAACTCCAAATATTGAGGAATGGCCGTGATAATATTGAGGACCAGATACATCATCTGGAGTGGTCACTTAGGTAAATCTTAATTCAGATTTCAAGCAGTTGAAAACTGCATTCATCGGTTATCTGGGCATACCGCATGCAAACTGCAAAACACTAACACCCCTTCCCCTAGTTCCTCTTCGTTTTTTTATCTTCTGTGTTTACTTCTTGGCAATCTGATAGAGATAAGGATCTTGCATTTTCAAGCAAGATAAACAAGAGTCGTCACCATGAAATTCTATACGAGGAAGGCGGCCAAGTTTGAGGAGAACTATGGAGCTTAATTCTAGTTTTCAATCAAGTGTAATGGCAGTTTAGTAGCCAAATAGTGGTATCAGCAGCATTGTAAACAAGCAGAATGAAATGAAGTGGAGTAGAAATAATGCAATTCGGTATTGCATATCCTTCATCATTTAGTGTCATGTGTTTGGGTGAAGCTGGGGTTAGAAAGCTCATTTTAGTCATATTTACTTCATTTAGTTTGAGGACCTCCTCACATCCCATTTTTCCTATTATCAGGTTTAGAAATTTGTTTTCTACCCCTTTTCCAAATCCAGTAAATCATTACCAGCTGTATCCTGGTTCCTGCTAAGACTATTATATTATTGTAACTCCTGAGGTTTCATTATTCAGAAGAATTTGCTCATTATGCTGTTCTTGGTCAGGTATGAAGGTGTGGATGAGGACAAGATGCATGCTGTGCTTGAAAAACTCAAGGTATTCGACTATTCGTCCGACTGTGCTCTCTGATCAACTTGATTTGTTGGGTGTCTGATTTAGATTCTCCTCTTTGAAATATTTGAATTTGCATTTGGTGTCTGGTTTAAACTCTTGCCACACTTTCTTCCAAGACAACTTTTTAACATTTTTATTTCTACTTCTGCTTATTAATCTCTAATGGACTCATTTAACTGCTTACTGAACATAGGCATCCATATTAAATGGTTACTTGAATTTAGTTCTGAAACTTTCGGCTCTGAATTTTGTATTAATTACTTTAATATCAGTCCAAGCAAGAGGAAATGCGGCTTAGTCATCAACAAGCTCAGAGAGAATGTCACCAGAAGGTAAATGTTTCGGAAGCCTGGCTTTTTTTCTTCCCAAAAATTATCATAAAAACAGTAAAGTATCTAGTCCACAGAATCTCCGTTCTGTTCAGATTTTAGCTTCATGTCAATAACAGAGTGTCAGTTCCTATGAGAACTAACTATTATGTTGTAATAAATAATGTTCAGTTTCACAAGGTGTGGGGACAACTGATGAAGACTGGCTATCAGAATTCTCGATTTGCTCATCAGGTGAGATGAAATCATCAAAGTTGTTTCCGTAATCATAGAGGATAATTCTTGTTGGATAACTTAAAATCTTTATTTTCATTCTCAGGTGGAGAGATTTGCCTGTCTATATACCAGCCAAGTGTCGAACCTAAGCCTCTATTCCCCTGACAAATACTACAGGCCAAGTGAAGATTTCATGCCCCATGAATTTGATATCCTGGCCATGTGAGAACATTATTTCTGTAGATAATGTTGCAGTTTGATGAAGAAGAAGTACAGTTGACATGAATGATGGAGATGGAGTTATATGATAGCCTGCAATTGGAAATATATATGCAAAGTGTAAATCATCATAGTAATATATGGAAGTCTGTGGATAGGATTCAGAATGGTATTCTGTTTCTGTGGTTCCAAACTTTTCGCTCAATCCTGTATTGCCAAGACTTGAATATTCGGCATTGCAGAACCTTTATGTTTAACTTTACCCTTCGTAGGACAGGATCAACTTTCTTTTGTGTAACAGACATTTGCCGATGCAAATGCTCTTGTGTTCAATCGGGATATTTTGTATTTTAGACCATTGAAAGTCTGTGTTCTTTGCTATATTTCTTATTCGCCCGTGGGTTAATTATTGACAAGTATTGCAAATGTAGTAGTATTTTGTTTATGGAATGTGCTCTACTGTACAACTATTTGTGAGCAGAGAGGAAGATGGTTTTAGTATAATCTTGTTGCAGGCCACATTGAAGGAGCACCTTAATCATTAACCTTCTCCTTCTGGAAGAAGAGTTAATTGCAGTATCTTCGACGGTGAAGTATGCACATCTTTGGTTATCTTTTTGCTACTTTTGAAAGAGTTGAGTCTGATCCAGCCCTTCTCTTTGGAGTTTGGATAGATATGCCTGAAAAGACTAATGGTTGGGACCTGGACTGGTTAAGCATGACTTGTAGGAAGCTTGCCTTAGTTTATTTCCATGGGCCTGAGTTGCCTGACATTCCCAAAGGCTTCTCTCATCATACTTGTCTAGCTAGCCTTGGTCCTTAAATCTCCTGATGCTAAGACCTGCCCTGAGTTTGGACCTATTAGGATCTGTTCTAGACTGCAAGTCCTGGTTTTATCAATTCTAAGCGGGTGCTTAGACAGGTGACTCTTTGTCCCCATTCCCCCTCTTTTCATACTGGAAGGGGTTTTTTTAGAGGTCGTAGTTCGAATCCCAACCTCGTCTATCATTGCAAAGGGATTCCCTATCACTCGTCTGTCATATGCAGACGGATGTATTATCTTCTTTACAACAGATAATACGACTGGGTTCAACAAGATCATGTCTTTTTTTTTTTTTTTTTTAGGGTAAGATCATGTCTTTTTTTTGTAAACTCCTATGAAAAATTTCTGGACAAAAAGTCAATCCTGCTAAGAGTAATACCGTGGTTGGTCAAAGAGCTAACAGGTGTATGGATTCTAATAAGAAGTGTCTTTAACTTGTAGGATAATTTATCTATTCCAGGTTTTATCTCCTTCTCTTGTAGTCAAATCAAGGTGGCTGGTAAACTGTTAGCTAGGCATCTTTGGGGCTCTACTGAGAAGATTCATTGGACCAATTGGCAAAAACCAGTATCCCTCCCTATAGCTGAGGGTGGCCTCAATATCAGAAAGATTTATGATGTGACTGCAGCATTTGATGCTAAACTCCAGCTCCACTTTGGATCTCAATCTTCCGTCCAAGTACTACGGCTTGGTTGGCATTGAATTAAGGAACTCATTGAATTAAGAAGTTAAATTAAGCTTTTTTTCTTTTTTTTTGAAGAGGCAAAGGTGACTCGAACCCCCGACCTATTGGTTGGAGGGGAAGCGTCTTACCAACTGAGCTGCGCTTCGTTGTCTAAATTAAGCTTTTAACTTAATGTGATAATAATATTGATTGCCGATCAGTCCATTAATATTCAGAAGGATCCATCCTGCCATACATACCCCCAGGCAGCCTGTTCCATTTGGAAAAAAGGCTCTTGTTTGCTAGGAACTCTACTCATTATCAAATCGATACTTAGTCTAACTCATCTTAAATTTAATTTTGTTAGTTAAGTTCAAATACATTTAATTTAGTTCACGTTTAAATTACAATTTCGGAGCATTTCAACTGCTTAATTTATCTTTTTGTGTTTGTGTGTGAATAATACCTACTCCCTCCGTCCCACAAAACTTTACCCGTTAGGGTTGGCGCGCAGTTTAATGAAATGAGTTAAAGTAATGGAGTAAAAATGAAAAAGTAAGTGGGGTAGGTTACTTTTTGAGAATGTGTGGTGATAAAGAAGTGTATTGATATTAAAATAATGTTCTAGTGTGTGGGGTAACTTCCTTATATGGTAATGGGTAAAGTTTTGTGGGACGTCCGAAAATGGAAAGTGGGTAAAGTTTTGTGGGACGGAAGGAGTAACAATTAATATATCTAATATCTATTTTTCACCTCCACTACCAATATTCTAATCAAAATTATTCAATTCTTATTTTGTTGACTAGAAGTCAAAGTGGGAGGTTTAATTTGTGACGAAGGAAGTACAATATTTAGATATACTACTAGTTAATGAAAAGTAGTCAATGAAAAGTAAATAGTGTAAGTGGAATTTGAGTTTGTAATTTAGAAAGTAATACAAAATTTACATTTTTGAAAACGTTGTGTTACTAAACCGAGGTCTAAAGTGACAAAAATTTAATTTAACATTGATAAGCGGGACGAAGGAGTATGCATTAGTGCTTGATGTATAATTAACTCGGTCAGTATTTCTTTAAATTTAAAAATTTTAATAAATATCTCCAAAAATCAATCCAAACTTTAAAAAAGGGAGATGAAACGACCAGTAACAAAAGGAAGCCAATTAAGCTCAAGATTCCAAACATTTGCTAGTAGCAGCAGTTGTGTAAAATCAGCATCATGTCATATGTACCGCCACACAAGCGCCACCTGAAGAGTGACGGCGGAGCCGCCTCATCGGCCCCTTCTCCTTCACCACCGCCCGACTCTGTGATTCCACGGTCACAGAGAAGTCAGAATTCCCAGTCGGAGAGTCGTCCCAAGATGGATATAACCTACGCTGAACGTGCTATCTCGAAATGGTTCGCCGTTGGATTGGTAGATCAGTCAATGCTCTCTACTGTTACTCGCCTCGAGCCGATCTCTGTGGAGAGAAGACCGGCGATCTCTATGGAGATAAGACCGGCTGTCACCCTAGTGCTCACTGGTTAGTTCTGTCTACTGATGCTCAATCTCCTGTACTAAAGTAATCAAAACGTATAATACTCAAAGCTCCTTGTACATGTCATCTAGGGTAAGCTCCTTGTACAATTTTGTGTTGGTAGGGTAATTTTGTGTTGGTAGGGTAATTAAACGTACAGTACTTGAAGCTCATGGTACAATGCCGTATGACTCTGGATTTCTCTTTTTTTTCCTAGTGATAGTTTTCAGTAAATGCTAGTAATACTTTTTATTGAATGAGATAAGCGATTAGGCGATATGCTTCTCTGAGAATATTTTATTTAATGTTACCGTGAGAGCCAGTAAATTAGTAGTAATACTTTTGATTAGGCGATATGCATCTTTGTGTGCATTCCTTTTGATGCTGCCTATCTGTTTGTAGAAACCGGTGACAAGGCAGAGTTTTTGAAGAATCCATGGGTTAAGGTTGCTGAAACTGTGAAGCAGGATTTTGTTTCAGCTTTACAGGACCTGAAAGATGTGATCACGGATTTTGGTGGTGGAACAATACAGCCACATCTGCTTAAAAATGTTTCAGCGGGCTGTGGCATTAAACTGATAAAGCCATATATGGTTGTTCGCTTAGGGAAAGTTTTGTTTCACGGGTTAGTGTATTTCAGCTTGCTCTGTCTTTTTATTATATTAGATTGATTATAACAATATGCCTTAGATCTCTTCCTGAGACATAGTAGTCAGTAGTCACTTCAATTGGTTCAACAAGACTTTAGAGCTTGCTTGGGCTAAGCAATTGAACGTATGCTATTTTTGCTTGATGTAGGAACGGGCAGCATACTGTGGAATCCTTAAAAGGAAGCTCTCTGCCTGAAAGCACCCTACAACGACTGCACAGATCTTTGTGGACGAATATTCCTTCCTCGGGTATGAACCACCTTTCCAAACTGAGTCCAGAGTTGGGAGAGGAAAAGGTCACCTACCTTCTGAAGGTACCGCTTTACGATTTCTGTTTAAGTTTCATTTTTCTTCAAGTTAACTCACTTCTTAATCAGACCTGTATGCAATGTAGGTGTCAGACAATACACAGCCTGGTGCAGATATATCATGTAAGTGTGTTGTTGAAACAGATACAAACAGGCTTCAACTTCATAAGGTGGGTAATCCTCATAAATCTTTTCCCTGCCTTAACTAGTTTATGTCATTGTTGGTTTTAGAATAATTAAAAACATTGTGCTTTGTCAATCTAAGTATTAGTTGTTGGTATATTAAAACATTATATGCCTATTACTATTTGTTGTACTTTCTTTTGTAATTTTATGGTAAATTGCTTAGCAACATGACATACTACTCTGTTCTCCAATTTTTAGATTGAGGTGAGCCGAATGCGCCACCTGGTGGCAGATGTTTCTTGCATTGATAAGAACGTAGACCTGAGAGTGCAGCTACTGTGTAAGAGAAGGTTGCATGTTGTTGAAGTGAGTTGCTTGCATAACTTCTGACAATGATATATTTCTCGAGTTTCTTTTAAATGTGACAAATGTTTTTATTCACGCAATACACTGATACTATCAGAAATATCCAACTGCCAAATAATTCATTGATATTCAAAATGATAATCACTTGTCTTTTTTTTTTTTTTTAAATGGAAGGATTTTTCCTGGGAATATTATTGGAAAACCCAGATTCTATATTTTTCTTTTCATCATGGTTATTTGGCTCGACTTGATAGCTAGCTTTCTCGATATAATTTTCAGGATAAGGATCTGGAGAAGATAAAAAGTCTCATAGGATATGCTCGGTTGGATTCTGAAGTTAAGGGTGGATTGAAATGGCCTTTGGGAAAGCTGTCCTTAGATCAATACACAATAACCTTCTTTAATCGTACAAATTCTAGAAGGTTAAAAAATTCATCAATGGAGCTTGTACTCCGACAGGTTGATAGATATGACCTCAGAAGTTCCGTAGGAGAGTTTGCAAGCGAGGCTTACATAAGAATGCCTGGAATAGTATCAAAGTTGGCGGTAAGTCTATATTCTGGGTCTTTATATCGCTTAATATTTGTGATTCTTGTCTTCTTGAGATGAATGTGGCAATTATATATTTTTATTGATGTGCTACATTTGAACTAGTCAAAGTCCATAGCGATGTTGACATATTTATCTTGCGGTTGCAAAAATACTAATACATCTCATGATTTTTTGATCCATAAAACTGCAGGAAGAAACGTTCAACCCTGATAGAGCATTTGAGACGTTGAAAGAAAACTTGGAGTTTATTTGGAAGAACCTCCTGTACTAGTGATCTTCAACTTGAAAAGAGATCTTGAACATCTAATCATCTATCATTCGGTCTAATATTGCTGGTGTTTTATCTTTTTGCTAAAAAGCACTACTGTGCATATGAAAAAGGGTTCGCCTGTTTATAAACTCCTCAAGCTCTAATTTGTAGATCTATAATTTTGTTTTGATTTTTTGACAAATTAAGATGATGAGAGTTTGTGAAATGTTGCATATCCTTCATTAGAGTTGATTCAAGTTTTGTTTAGGTTTTTGAGAGTCAATTTGGTGAATTTGATAAAATGTAAAATATGAATTTTGAGAATTTGACAATGAATATAAAGCACTTGCAATTTCAGAACTGTTTAAAAAAAAAAAAACGTTCAACTACTAGTTCCATTAAATAAAACGAGTAACAGTTTTAAAATATCATACGATCATCAAGTTAATTTACATTACAAAGTCAAGTTGGAGACATATCCTAGATCAAATGGAAAAACAAACTATTATCTTGAGAATAGGAAATTAAAGGTAAATCAAAAGAACGAGAAGAATCCTTTTTTGCGCCAGTGTCTGTTATTCCATCTGTCCCACAAAACTTTACCCACTTTCCATTTCTGGACGTCCCACAAAACTTTACCCATTCTCAAATAAGGAAGTTACCCCCACACCCTATAACATTAATTTAATATAAATACACTTTTTTTATCACCACACATTCTCAAAAAGTAACTTACCCCACTTACTTTTTTCATTTTTACTCAATTACTTTAACTCATTTTCTTAAATTGCGCGCAAATCCTAATGGGTAATGTTTTGTGTGACGGAGGGATTACATGTTTTGTTTACATTAAAGAAAATAAATAAATAAAAATGTGGTTTATGGTGAGTTTTGATTATTAAATACATGTAACATTATATTACATGTGTTTACAATGGAGTTTTCTGCCGAAATTATACAATAATTATGGGTTTGGAGGGTTACCTGATTTAGTACAAAGTTTTGTGGCAGTTTTAG
>JAYMSL010001459.1:0-17177 GCA_036897195.1 Plantago coronopus
AAAATATCATTTATGTAAAATAAAAAAAAATAGGGTGAAAGCGCAATTATAGCAAGTCTGGAAATTACAATTTAATCAAAATAATAAGGATGTGTTTGTTATTGTTTATTAAAATTTAGATTTAGGACTTAAATGTAATTGTTACATCTAATGGGATCCGGATGATAAGTTGTGATCTAACAGGGGTATATGTAATAATACCTTTTATTTAAGTTTTGTTCTATTAGTTGGTAATGGCTAATTCTATACTGGCTGATTGACATAGAATTAAGAAAACTTGTGTATCTATTTTCTTAGATGACGAATAGTGACTACTAGGTAAACCAAAAAACAGTTATTAGTTTATTTTTTTTTCTCAATGAATAATGAATGAAGCATATATTAAAAAAAGAAGGAGAAATAAATAAGGAAACCAATCCAAAACAGTGACCATTCCTATAGGCGGGAATAAAAGCATAAACTGAAAAGTAAGACACGTATGAAATACGGTTGCAGCAGCATGCATCGTTAAAACTCAATAGTAGTAAAATCCAATGCGAAAAATCTAGTAATTAGGAAAGAGTACTCAAGCGTTATTGCTGCGTTATTCTATAATACGGAGGGCCATACATGTCCTAATTCAAGTGATGTTGGACACTGACCGGGCAAACGTGTTAAAAACCCTCCCATTGAAGCTTTGCAAGCGCATCCGCCACGGTATTGCCTTCCCTATATATGTGTGAGACAATGAATTCCATATCCATAAGAAGTTGGAGAGTATTAAGCCATTTGTTTAAATATTTCCAAGGAACTCTATGATCACGAGATCGAAGAAGCTCAACAACATAACTAGAATCCTGTTTCAAGCCATAGACGATGCCATCCTTTAGCATGCACTGTCTCTATACCCACCATAGCCGCAGTCAACTTCGCTTCAAAAGCATATACCCTTCCCAGCTGCACGACAAAACATCCACGAACAAATCCTTTGTATTGTCGAAAGATACCCGTAACAGTACGCTTTCTAGGAGCACCTTGTAGAAAGAATAATAGTAGGTGTGTAAGTGTAGGGTATATATGTGTTTAAGAGAGTAATAAGAGTATGTAAGATTGTGAGAGAGAAGAGAGACTAGTGATGAACGTCTGAGAAATTATTTTGTACCTTTATAGTCTGTGTACGCATGTCCTTTGGCTTTGTTTTCAATAGTATTTAGTGTCTTTTCACTAGAATTTGGGTTTCTTATGATTTACAGGAGAATTTCATAAAGCATCGTTTATTAGTCAAAATAAATGATTTAAGGATCTTTTTGGAGGTTGATGAAAAGTCTACGGGGGGAGACAAGCCCCAAGGCTTCACATGAACGACAAGTTAACTATGTTTCGGTGATAAAGGAAGAAACGAAACGTGATTTGGAGGTCGAATGAAGAATATGGAGACGTTTGAGTGGAAGGGCACCAATAACTCCCTCATATGGAATCCAAATTGATCAAATTCAACGGTTATGGAAAGAAGACTCGAATAACTACAACTTTCTTATTTACACCGCTAACTTCACATCAGGAAGAGATCACGACCTGATTTATGGAGGTCCATAATGCATTCTTCCAGACAACAATGTTGGATGCCGCGACCCAAGGCACGACACTGCCCACTAAAGGTAGTTTTCGGGCGGTTAATTACGTCCACTACTTTCAAGGATTTTTTTTCTCCAACTTTTCTTCTACTTCGAAGCTATTATTCTCCAGATCTTATCCATAGGCCTGGGGTTAGCTATAAATATAGGATCTTCATTTTTAATCATTATGCAATTCAGTTCATTCGAATTCATCTACGTGATTCAACCTCTCGTTGCAATGAAAATCATTATACTTTTCCAGTAAGTTTATTATAAGTGGGCGTAACACCCGACCCTCTGTGTAGTTACAATTTCAGGGTGGTGCATTCCAAACACAGTAGGGAGATAACTCGGTATGTTGATTCCTTAATGTGGTATTCTTGATTCGAACATGAGTCGGAGAGCTTACATCATCTTTTCTATAGGACTACCGACCGGCATGTCCTCATACATATAAATAGAGTGTAGTTTATGACAGATTAATCCATCATCGTGCCTGCTCTAGATAAAGATGGATTAGGTGTGCTTTTACTTTTTTGGTCTTTTTGACCTTCTTCTTATTTTTTAATGTCCTTTTTTCTAATAGTTCACCTCTTCGTGTATTTACTTTTCGTGAGTGTTTGTCATTACTCTTCAGAATTGATTTTAACATGCTTTTACTTAAATTAGTATAGAAGTGATTATGAGAAAAAGTTGTAGGTGTTTGCTAATTAGGAAAAAAAATAGTTTGGAGTGCTTTAAACAGGAAAAAGCAACCCTTGTGATGCTTCTCAAAAGCAGTGGTTAACTTCTTTTTTTTACGAAAGGAAAGGTAGAAATCGTGAAATAAAATATTTTAATTTTATTATTTCTTCCAAAAGCAGATAATTGCTTTTTTAAAGTAATGACAAACACTACCTTCCAAGATCACCACCACCTCAAAAAAAAATGATTTAAGGCTAAACCCAAAATCTCCAGGACGCCTAATTAGAGTTCATCAGCCCATCATGCGTCTAACCATCCAAAACATCACGAACTGAGAAGGCCCAAACTGTCTGACAAACTTAATTCCTTCTCCGAGTCCAGCAAGCACCAATAACCAAGGAAGACGAACTGGCTCAATTAAAACAGGCCCACGTAGCAAATGACCTCACTCTAACTCTTCCAATATGAGTGAGTGGGACATTATTGTTTTATTTTAGAACGAGATATGAGCGGCTCTAACTTCTAACTTATTGATTAAAGTTGAAACGTATTATTAATTGATAAACGTTACATTTTTCTGAGTTGGACATTTTTATATGCTCCTTGAAAAATTTCATAATTGAATCTTCGACGTATTGATCAACTCCTTCTCTGCTGCACTACAAATGAAATGCGGATTATTTTGTACACGTATAGGGTACTGATTTTACACAATGATCAGCATAATCATGCTTTGAAGTTATGAATGTACACATTCTTTACAATTCTCATATATATTATTCAAGAAATATGTTAGAGACTATAGAGCACACAATTCACTCCCCTTCGACTTTCCTCTAGTTTCATGTACTCAGGGGCGGAAACAGACTTTATGTACGCGGAAGAAATCACATCTTAATCATCTAGCAAAAGTTAGTGTTAGGTTCTGTTTTTTCTTTTTTCCATCCGATAATTTCTAAACTGAGTTGAAGTTAATTAAAATATAAAATTTGAACTAACCAAATTAAAGTAATTTATCCGAATAATTAATTTGAGGTCGTATCGATGCCTAATTAATTAAATGAGATATTATGGCTTACATTTTTTAAAAAAGGGAATCAGCTTTAATTTCTGCAAGAATTTGGCTATGTATTTGGTCGAGAATGAGATGTGCATCGCGGGAATTTAGGGACTGAAGGGTGTGTTAGAATTTAGAAACAACAATACTGTAAACTTTTACAAGATCACATTATTCATAATCCTATAATCCGATAACTTTTAGGGATTCAGACCGTATTGAATGGTCTGTTAGAAATACTGCAGACTTTTACAAGATACATTATTCATAATCCATTCCATTTTTAAAAACCTCTAAAAAAGATTATCTTATGAAACCATAAATTATTTTAAAAATATACATTTAAAATTTGTATTTTCAAAATAATTAACTACATTATGTAATACTATAATTTATTACTTTTTTCCTGTTATAACTTTATTTTTTTTGATAGTATTTTTCAGGGGCGGAGGTAGTATTGTACTACTTGTGTCTTTAGCCACACCCTTTTCTAAATTTGTAGTGAATATTGTGGCTTTAGTGACACCCTTTTTCAGATTTTTAGTGACTATTATAGTGTAATTAGTACAAAACGCATATGAAAATGTCTCACATATAACATATAGCACCACCTATAAGTATTTTCTGGGTCCGCCCCTGGTATTTTTGCTGTTATAAATCAAGAGTAACTTAAATCTAAGTTCAAAATTTGAAAAACAAAATCAAGTTTAGGAAGTTTGTTACTATTAGAAACAATGATAAAAATCAGGACATGCAGATATATTCACGATCTTCGGTACTGAAACAACGTGCAACATGCATGTCGACATTGATCTCGATCGTACGATTACAGCAGACTTAACGTACTATACGCAGAGCACCACAACTGAATATATACTATAACAAACCCCAAACGATCATTGACGTCATCAATGAACCTCAACAAACCCTGACAGATACAAACCCTTGATCACAGCATTTTAAGTAAATACAATGAAAGCAATTAGATTTTTTTTTTTTATGCGGAAAAGCGAGATCAACCATTAGAAAACATTTAATTAACTAACGATCATAAGGGCCGGTAGGATCAAGCTGCTTGCAGAGAACCATGTAAGTAGAATAAACGAGCCGATCCTTTGCGCCGGTGCGGTGATTCTCCGTATGCTTACAGAACCACTTGAGCTGTTCAAGGGTGCAACACCCCAGCATTTGCCCCAACAGCAGAAACAGCCAGTTTATCATCCTCTTGTGCGGCGGAAACTCCGGTTTCATGCAACTCTCCTGGTTACAGAACCGGCAGTTCGGCAGCACGGGGCTCATCCACACCGTCGGAGCCCGCTCCGCCATGGCGTCCTTGTTCTCCAGCACGTAGTTGCTCAGTTGCTGGAACTTTTCCACCAGATCGTACTCGATTACGTCCTTCTTCTCGCAGCGCTTGCAGACCACGTCCCCGGTGATTGTAAATATTTTCATGGAGACAAGGTAGCTCAGAGAGTGCACCTTGGCACGCTTCTCTGTGGCCCAGGCGCGCGGCGGAGTGATTGTCAGTGATCTCAAATCGGGGTTCCTGTGAGGTGGGGAATGGCCGCGGCGGACGCGAGTGGAGGCGCGTGGGAGTTGCGGGGAGTTCTTTGAATCTGGATTTTTGGCATGGCGGCGGACGCGAGTGGAGGCGCGTGCGGGTCGGCCAAGGGGAGCGGGTGCTGTGGTGGTGGGGGAGGGGCGGGGGTTGTAGGTGAGGGAGAGGGTGAGGTCGAGGTTGAGTTCGTTTTCCATTTCTGGATCTGGAAGAAGGATGAAATGAGGGAGAAATGGGGTTTACCTGGCTAGGGTTTGTTGAGAAAATTTGTTGAGAAAATGAGAGTGTGAGTGATCAGGTGAGATTTCGAGTAGAGTATATAGAGGAACGGATAAATTTGTTTTTACCCTCTTGTCGGGGTAGATACATTTCACCTAGATTTTCTCTTTTACTGTTTTACTTTACATTTATTTTACTTATTATTATTGTAGTAAAATGAATCAATTTGTGTTCAAATACTTGTGATCATGCTGTGTATTAATGTTACTCATGTACGAACTAATTATCCCTCTTACTCTGTTAGAATAGTACAACACCACTCACTAATCTCTACTTACATTAATCGATTTATCTAGTAGCAAGTATCTATTATACTTAATTAGATCCATATATCCAATTATATGATGATTTTCCAATTATATTCTAAACTATATTATATGCCCTTAACCAGTTAATTAACCCCAACAAATACGGAGTTAATTATGATTTATGAGGTAGTTTGAGTGGAATGGAACTTGATTTATGAAGAATGAGGTACGGGAGCAGGAACACTACTAAAACCTTGAAATGGTTGGGGTCGTGGGCTAATTAATAGGTAACATCATTTGTACATGTTACCTTTTAAAATTTTGAATAAGAGTTGAAGTTGGGGTACATAAATACACATATAGGACTACGTATAGAGTGTGGTAGCTAGGTACAGACGAGCAGTATGTAATTATCTTATAGAAAAACAGCCAACACGTACAGTGTAAAGGAAAGGGAGGAAATAGAAGGTGTGAGACGTCATCATGCTATTTAATAGTGAGAAAGTCTCCTGGATACAATATTTTTAGAGAGAGAAATATTATACTATATAAGTAGGAACATCGATGATTCAATTTCAAACATTAATAACTCAAGATGTATTATTGTATTTAATAAAAAAAATAACAAAATACATTCATTTAAAAATATTTTATTTGGAAACATAATAATTTTTCTTAAATATATTGAGGTTAAGAGGACTGAGGACATGTATCAAAACTGGTCAAAGTATGGTCAGGTCTTTGTGTAATTAAAAACAAACTTCTTTATCTGTAAGTTAAAAACAAAACTGGTCAAGTTTTTTTTTGTTAAAAATGGTAGATGCACAAACATTGAGGTGAAGAGTACATGTATCAAAATAGTAATAGTACTAAATTTGACACATTTGCAGAAAAATATGGAAAACCCTTTGAGTACTCTTCCACGATTATGATTTCGACATACATATAAACTCATTAAAACATATACATCAGACACCAAAAGACCAAATTTGACAAAGATAAAAGGAATCAATAAAGAGGAAGAAAAACAAAACTATCTTCCACGAAAACATCTAAGATGGTAAGAATGTCAATTATATTGTATATTATTTGTAATAACTAGAATGCCCGGACACGCTACGCGTGTTTTATTGTGACACTTTTCTTTGAAATTTTTTATTTTTATTTTGTGTTTTTTGTTTTATAATTAAATTTAATTTATGATCTAATAAATTATTTTTTGTAGAGAATTTGATCCAGAGACAAAATCGCTGGGAAAAAGAGTTTGAAGGGAGGGGAGAAACTTATGAAAACTGAATTAAAACAAGACACCTAAGCGGATAGTTCTCCAACAATTGCTAACAACATGCATGTGCCTTATTTATAAAGTGTTAATTAACGTTTATTAATTAAAAAAATAATATTATTTCCAATTACGTACAAGTACAACTTAAAATGTTGTACCGTATGTGTTTGCCTCGGTTTATGCTTACTCGTGTTTACTTATTTTCCTAGGTAGTTTTAGATCGAGTCTTTTTTACCTACTTTTTGTTTTTTTAAGATCGAGTCAAATCTTACTTGCGAGTTCCATGTTTTTATAGGTCAGTTTGACCTTGTGCACATCTCATTGTGTTTCTTGATTGAAATGGTTTAATATACACGCTACAATTTGTCCATATTCATTTCTTCTTGAGCTCGTTGAACTTGTCTACACTCAAAAGTCGAAATCACCTAGTGAGGATTAGAGCTATCAACCGAAGATACAAACTAAATGCCGGTCTGTTAGGTGTAGATGTTTGTCCTACTTCGGTCTGCAAAAGACTAATGGAATGCAAGTTAGTGGAAGATTCACTCTAAGTGCGACAGTTTCTCTTGGAAATGATCAAGGCCTTTTGAAAATCAAACAGTGAAAAATATCATTTTACCGCCCGAGCCAGCATTTCATATCTTTGATCTATTTATTGCTACGAGTTAAGAGGTTGGGAGCTATGAGGTTTGAAGATGAATCATTTTGTAAAACCGTTCCAACTAACATATTTGGGGTAGGGGCGATACACTGTGTAATCACTTGTTGTTTTCGTAGTGATTTTGAGCTTATCATGTATCATCTAAAGCGCCTAGTGTGAATTTTGTGGAGGTGCTGCTATCTCTAAATAAAAAAGAAAAACATATTAGTCACTTCAATAAAAATCATATGGCGTGTGAATACTTCATCCCTACAAACGAACAAACGTTTTGGATTGAGGTAACACGTGTGACATTATTCGCAGACCCATGGTCACCCTGAAGTGATGACTGCAAAAACACTATGCATATCAACAAGTAAAAAAGGAAGGAAAAACGGGAAGCAGTTGCCAATCCATCTGAAAGAAAGTTGTTCGATCACACTCACCCTGCCATCAGGAAGTGGTCGAAGAAGACTCGATCATACAAAGTATGTGTCTAATTCAGGGTAGAAATTAGTGAGTGGTTAGGATTAAGGTCTTTCCTGGCTTGTCTTCTATTTCGATACTTGACTCCTGCAGTCTGCTTGTAGCAATTTCTTTCTTCATAATCCAATCATAAAAGAAAAATTGCAAACATTTACACTGTCAATTTTAAACAATTATATATTCACCCAAAATCGAACTTCAGGATGACATGGATTTGCTTTTTGATGATATTGCAACTAAGTTCACCGTATTTACGCAATTGCCATCAATTATTTTCATTTTAGACTTTCTTTTATTTCTTTCACTCCTTTTCTTTCTTTTCCATTTTCTTTTATTCCTTTATTGTTCTTTGGGCTTGTTAATCTTAGCCGTTCATCCTCTTCAACCTAATAACCTAATAAACTGGGACTTCTTCCATGGCTTATCAGAACCGTGAAGGATCCAATGTCTTAATTATTTGAATTGGATTCGAACTGTAATGTTGATTAATACAAACTTGACACATATATAGACGGACAAAAAATATAGAATTTGAGGTCGGGAGAGCGAACTTAGAGCTCGCATAATTTCACGAACTCCGGTAAAGGAGAATATCATCAACTTTTTTGCACACAAATACACAATAATCTCACAGACTGATAATTTTATTAATATTTCTAAATTTTAGATAGAATTCCATCTACCTGTTTGGTCAAAGTTTAAGTGTAAGTGTATTTATTCAAAATTGAGGGGAATTTTTGTAATTGAGCCAAATTTAAGGAGTTTTATGTAATTACCGCTAAATTTTCAGGTTCAACTAAACCGGATAAAACAACCGGTTGCGGTTTCAGGGTGGGTTGAGAGAACGGTTTTCAAGTTTCAACTAAAATAGCTTTAGCTACGGAGCACTCCGCAAGGCGGCACCACCTAATTCTACGAACTGAAATTCCGAATTTCCGATGGGTTGCTCCGCCTGCTGCAACCTTCTTCCTATCTCACGCGCCACCGCCTTTCCCTGCTCAAACTCTCCATCCTCCGTCTTCCGCCACCGCTACACACACAAGCCACGTCTATTGATTCACCTCCATGCTCGCAGTTTCCCCTCTAAACCCTTCCATTTCTCCACTTCACCTTCACTTCATGATCAAACCAAAAATGACAGCGAAAATCGTGACGGAGGAGGAACGGGCGGGGGAGGCGGTTACGGTGGAGGCGATGATTGGGGAAGTAACTTCTTCAATTTCGAACAGAATCCGTTATTTCTCCTTGCTTCTCAATTTAACTCCTCTAATGAAGATGAACTGTTTGCTTTACGTCTCTCTAAGCACATCGTTTTGTTCATCATTTCTGTTTCTGCTTCATTGAGCTGCTTTACTCTATTGTCTTCTGCCGCAAGAGCGAAGACGGATGGCTTTTCTAAGAATTCTGAGGAGCTTGTGTGTGAGATTAGGGGAGGTAGGAGAGTTGAGCTTGTTCCTGATTATGATAAGGATGAGTTTATTGTTCGTGATAGCATTAGGTCTTGGTTGGCAAGGGCTAGAAATTCGAAGGTGTCCTCGAATTTGGAGGATGTTTGGCTGAAATGTAGGGAGCTTGCTACAGGTTTGATGCTTCCGGAAGGGTTTCCGGAGAGTGTTACGAGTGACTATCTCGAGTATTCTCTTTGGAGAGGGGTTCAAGGTGTTGCAGCACAAATTAGCGGTGTGCTTGCCACTCAGGTATTAGGAAATTCGTAGTTGTCATATTTTATGCAACTGTCTTGTTTCTGTTTTCATGTTTTAGAAGTTTATGGATTAGTTATTGTTGTGTTCATGAATGGTCATCTGATGTAATGTTTAGAGCAGTATCATTGAGGAAATTTTGTGATGGAAGTAATCTAGCAGCACTCATAATTGCACTCATTATTGGCGTATGAACCTTTAAGTCAATTAGTCTTTAAATTAGAATTTTAGGAAATGCTATTTACCTTCTGCTGACACTAGATTCATATTAATTTATACCCTTGCCATGATTGTAATTTCTCATTTGATTATGTATGATTACATTCATGACAATCAAATTAGGCTTCCAAGAGTTCATAGCTGTTAATGGTAACTGGCTGTGATTGTATAGCTAAGATGCAACAACTGTATAAGTGAATTGTTTGACAGTTTTTTGGTGGTGGTTGGTGTCTTCTTTTGAGGCTAAGATAAGGAAGTTTGTAATGTCCACTGTCTTTCTAGTTGTGTCTGTGCAAAAGGTGTGGATGAATTATTTGACAATATCATTGGTGGTGGTAGGTGATCATTTGATACTGGTCCAATGTGTAGGCTTTGCTTTATGCTGTTGGATTAGGGAAAGGGGCAATTCCAACAGCCGCTGCTGTGAATTGGATCCTGAAGGATGGCATTGGGTATATCAGTAAGATTATGCTGTCAAAATATGGGAGACATTTCGACGTCAATCCAAAGGGTTGGAGGCTATTTGCTGATCTCTTGGAAAATGCTGCCTTTGGGTTGGAAATTCTAACTCCTGCATTTCCACATCTCTTTGTTCCAATTGGTGCAGCTGCCGGAGCTGGAAGATCTGCAGCTGCATTAATTCAGGTAAAGCGATCAGAATTGTTGGTTGATTGTTAATTTCCCCCCTGCTCCTGCTTCCTGAGGAGCTTTCTCTGGGTGATACTTTTAGTTAAGATCATGCACAGTTCACTGCCATATCTTTCCTTTTCTTACTCAAGAAATTTGGCATCAACAGGCAGCTACCAGGAGTTGCTTCTATGCTGGTTTTGCTGCTCAGAGGAATTTTGCTGAGGTGATGTCTACTAAAACTACTGTATCAATCTGCCCGAAGTTCGATCTATCATTGTCTGTAATTTACTAGGTGTTATCATTTGTATTATTATTTTTTCCCCCAGATTGACATGTCGGTGCATATACCAATATAAACCTCTCCTCAAAATATACTTATTGATGAATGCTTATATTGCAGGTGATTGCTAAGGGTGAAGCTCAAGGGATGGTTAGCAAATCAATAGGGATTATGCTCGGAATAGCATTAGCTAACTGTGTACAGTCTTCGACGCCTCTTTCCCTTGCTTCGTTTGGTTTCATAACTTGCATCCACATGTTCTGCAATCTGAAGTCATATCAGTCGATCCAGCTAAGAACTTTCAACCCGTATCGTGCAAGTAAATTCTCATCTTCTCTCATATCTTTGTTAATTCTGAAAGATGCAAATTTATTCATGTGCTGATCGACACGAATAGTTGGTTGCTAAGTTGCTATATAGTTTTGCCTTAATGTGTTCATGCTCAAACACCATTCTGGTTTATCGATATTTTTGTATTCATATTTCATGAGATGCTAATAAAATTGGAGAATAAAATTGAATTAAGAAATTTCAACTTTGAGCTGGATTCTGACTATCTGCACCACAATTTTAGTTTGAATTCAAATTACTCGAAGTGTAGTTTCCGAAGTACTACAATCAGTGTAACTGCATGCACATGGGAAGTTACAGTTCTTACAAAACACTTGTCCAAATGTCTACATCTTTCGTTGGTTCGTTGGCTGAAAATGCTTATTAATGCACTGTAGTAGGTGGTACATTTTAGTGTTTGTGGTCTATTGTGGGCAACACTTTTCTCCGTTGATACTCTCACTTGGTGCATAACCTATGCACGTTCTTGTACCTTTTTGTTGTTGATATTGAATTAAATCTTTTTTGCCGTTTAAAAAAAAAACTTTAGTAGGTGGTACAGGTACTGGTAAAAATATTCTCAGACTGAACTGAAGTGTTTAAATCTGTTTGTAATCTCAGGATTTCTTCTCTAGTTTGCTCGATGGTCAGTCATGTTTCTGTTCCTTCTTTATTGTAGCTGTACTCATTAACATTTTTGCAGGAAGTAATGTTTAGACTCATATTTTGCAGGCTTGGTCTTCAGCGAGTATCTACTCACTGGCCTAGTCCCTCCAGTCAAAGAAGTGAATGACGAGGAGCCGTTCTTTCCGGCTTTCCCTCTTTCAGATCTGAAGCCCAAATCTAGAGTAGGTCACTCTTCCTGCTATCTTCTGTAGTTGTTTCCTAATGGAAAAATAATATTAGCATAGATTAGATAATGTGAATCCAATTCAGGTAGAGTTTTGAATCTAATTCCATGAAGTCCTCGTGCATCCCGTTAATTGTAATTTTAAAATTGAAATAATGTTCACTAGCTATATGTGAAATCAGACCAAGTTTAGGTTCTTTATACAGTGCCTTCTAAGCTTTATATGAAACCATCAATTGGTACTACTAGTATTAGCACTATTGAGTATTGAGTTCTGTATACGGAGAGGGAAAATTCTATGCTAGAGGTGAGTGCATTGCACACACCACAACAAAGCCTTGTGGGCCGGATGTGCTTGTGAGTGGTGAGTGCACTTGCACCCCCCACCCCACCCAGCATACAAGCAAGGATGGAGAGATGCAGCCATAATAATAATAATATCATTATTGGAAATTTGGAATATGTTATTAAGGAAAGTTAGCGTCCTGAAGAGGTGGAATCCCTGTGTTTATTACTTATATTTGAGCTGGCAGTAGCTCTCAGGGACTTAATCACCGAGATGTCTGACTTGGTTAGATGTTGAATGTAACTCTACAGAAAGTTTAACTTTCTGGTGTCATGTTCTATGCAGGACCAAACTGAAGTACTCTCTGCTGATGCAAAGAATGCTGCTGCTCATGTTGATCACCGATTGCAGCTGGGTTCTAAGCTTTCTGATGTAGTAAATAACAGAGAAGAAGCTGTTGCTCTGTTTGATCTATACAAGGCTGAAGCTTATATTCTTGCAGAGCTTGACGGAAGATATTGTGTAAGCATATCGTTTTCCATTCCATTTTTCTTCTGCATTCTCACCTTTCCAAATGCTGTTTTTTAAAAAACAAACTTAGACATCAGTTTTTAAGTTTCTGCATTATATTGTGGTCCTGACTCCTGATCCTCCTGGACTTGTGGTCTTGCATCTTAACTAAGCTAGAGGTTTTCTTTAATGATGCACCACTATCATCACCTTTCGCATACTACAACTACCATAATTCTATATGAATCATGTTGTTAGTTGTAAGGCCCTTAGTTTTAAACACTCTTCGCTTTGCCTTCTTCTCCATGTCGCTTGGATAGGGTACATGGGATTATACAGTAGACGTTTTATGTTTGTTACTGATCTCTTAGGCCGTGACATGAGAGATGGATTCCTGTCTGTTGATTGATGATTGAATTCTCATCTGATTATCATTTCTTTTTGTGTCACTGTTATTACTTATTAGTATGGCCGGTTCAAGTTTTTGCTACATGATGCTTTTTGTTGTCTGACAATAGCTCACTGCTAACGTTTGCCTCTATTTTTCTCCTAAAAATAATTTCAGGTGGTACTGAAAGAAAGCTCCTCACAACAAGACATGCTGAAGTCATTATTTCAGGTCAATTATTTGTATTGGTTGGAGAACAATGCTGGAATCAAATCAAGCACGATTACTGATGACTGCAGACCTGGAGGGAGGCTTCAGATATCTTTAGAATATGTGCAAAATGAATTCAACCATTTCAAAAATGACAGTAAAATAGCAGGTTGGGCTGCTGATGGTCTAATTGCAAGACCGTTGCCTCATAGGGTCCGGATAGGCAATGAGACTGCACCTTCTACTGCTGGATTCTGACTCCATATATGGCTGTTCTGGATAAAGAAATATTGGATACACTTTGCTAGTTCCTGTAGTTAACCAACCCCCAATGTTAGGCGAACTTACAACAACTCATTAGCCATACACCAGTAGGTCACTTTGTTAAACCAGGCTGATCATGGAGTAGCTTGTTTGCTCGATGAGTCTAACTTTTAGGCAGGCAGTTTCCCTCAAACATCACGTGCCAGTCTTCTCTGTGATGATTCTAGTGCCACTCAGCATGAATATTGAATCTGTAAAGAGCAATTTTGCAGTTATTCTTGGTGTTCGTTGATACGAGGGATGATTACCCTGATTGATTTTGATTGTTAGGAGAGAGAGCAACTGTACAGTATGAAAATGTCTTGGTTATGATATTGTTGAAATATAGTAGTTCAGGTGATAGCACCAACAATACATTCTGAGTTTAAATGCTAATTCCTCTTGTTTCCCTCTTTCCAGCATTTGATTACAAATGACTTTTCTTGGTGTGATACTAATTGAACTTTGCTGAGGTTCATGCTCCTTTCTCTTCTTTCTCTTGGTGTTTAAGTTAAACCTATTTTAGGATTAATTTAAATCACTTAAAAATATATGAGCTGAACTAAATTTAAGAAATATAAATTTCAATTATATAAATCTAAACTGAATGAATATGAACTGAATTAAAAATAATTGAAATTAAGATGAACTGAATAGAGTTTTAAACTAGTGCAATCATTCTACCGAACTCCACCATCCCGCTAAACTTGTACGTTATACCTATTTAGCCGTTTCACGTAATTTCATACATTTATATAAAAAAATGTACACTAATCCACAACTCTTAAATCATATTTTTCAGTTTTACATTAGTATATACTATTTTTTTTGTTTAAATTATACGACAAATTAAATATAAAGTTTGGTGAGATTAAGATAAATGTAGTTGTGACGATTCACCAGTGGTATTCTTGGGGTTTATTAGATACTACTCCCTCCGTCCCACAAAACTTTACCCACTTTCCATTTCTAGACGTCCCACAAAACTTTACCCATTACCAAATAAGGAAGCTACCCCACACACAATAACATTATTTTAACATCATACCCTTCTTTATCACCACACATTTTAAAAAAGTAACTTACCCCACTTACTTTTTTATTTTTACTTCATTATTTTAACTCATTTTCTTAAATTACGCGCTAACCCTAACGGGTAATGTTTTGTGGGACGGAGGGAGTATGAGCATAACCACTGGTACGATGACAAGTGTACGTTTGTTAATTTCTTTTTAAGAAAAAAAAATATTTTTTCAATTTCGATTACACATATCGCGATCAAGAAATTTTAGGAGAAGTGATGCATTAGCATCTAAAAATCTCTTCTGGGAATCTTTGTTATTGTGAATGTTTAATACGCGAAAGCCGTAGTATATAAATAGGCTGAACCCGCGCAAATAAACAAAGGAAACAAAAACAATGGAAACCATAGCGCCGCTCTATCTTCGCGTGTCTCCAAGCAAACACACCAAAGAAATCTTGCACAAAAATTCCAACCACAACCATGGTGTTCAAACTCGGTTGCCTCTTCACAGGCCAACCTACAAGCCACCAAAACCCATCAAAATCAAGACACCACCAGACCCAAAACCTAATTCAACCACCTCAGACATTTTACGTTTGATGGACAGTCTAAAATTAGAAATACCATTAGATATTTACACTTCACTCATCAAAGAATGCACATTTTTCCGCGACCCCCATAAAGCAATTGAATTGCATACACACATCAGAAGGAGTGGGATTCGTTTCAACCTAACGTTGCTGAACCGGCTTCTCCTAATGCACGTGTCATGTGGGTGCTTTGACCATGCACGCCAACTGTTCGATCAAATGATTGTGAGGGATTTTAACTCTTGGGCTGTTGTGATTGCTGGTTCTGTCGAAAACGGAGAGTATGGTGTGGCGTTGGAGTTGTTTAGGACTATGTTGCGTGAAGCGCGGTTCGAGAAAGCTAGTGATGTGCAGTTGGAGTTGTCAGTCTCGGGGATACTTGTGGCTGCTCTGCAAAGTTGTTTGCATACTAAGGACTTGGAGCTTGGGAGACAACTGCATGGTTGGTTGTGGAAAATGGGGTATTTTAGGAATGCTGTTTTGAGTAGTTCGTTGATTAATTTTTATGGGAGGTTGGAGCGTATGGGAGATGCTAAAGGTGTGTTTGAACAGGCGGATAGTCGGAATACGGTTGTCTGGACAGCGAGAATTGTTAATTGTTGTAGTCAGGGTAACTATCAGGAAGCTGTTGATGTGTTCAATAAGATGGGGAGTGCGGATGTGCGGAAGAATGGGTATACATTTGCAAATGTGCTCAAGGCTTGTGGAAGGATGGAGGATAAATGGTCTGGTCGTCAAGTTCATGCCAGTGTGATGAAATCAGGGCTCGAATCTGATGACTTTGTGCAGTGTGCATTGGTTGATATGTATGGGAAATGTGGTTTAGTGGAGGATGCGACTACGATGTTTGAGATGAGTGGGAAAAGAAAAAGTGGTGCCTGCTACAATGCATTGCTTGCTAACTATGCACACCATGGGCTCTGCAAGGAAGCTAGTAAAGTTCTTCATGAGATGAAGTTGGCTGGCTTCATACCCAGAGAATCACTGTCCTCTGAGATTAACCTTTTCTGCGGGAGCAGAATGTGAGAAAAGATGTGGATTTCTGTAATGAAAGAGAAGGTAAATCTGGCATGCTGTATGGCTATGTTTAGAGATGAAGCCACTTGATCACTTTTATAATCACAGGAAGCTTGGCTTCACTTATAGATAGATAAGGACATCAGTAGCATATGCTTCACCTTCACTTTTTATTAGTGCAATGTGCATTAAGTAAGTCGGTGGAATATGTTACATTGTACATAATCAAGATGTGTGAAACACTGCTGCTGCAATGCAATACTCAAATAAGCTTGATCTTGGTTCTGCTTGGAGTAACTAAGGTTGTTTTATACTTTTATGAGTTGGAAGTCGGTTATTTCATGGCACAAATCACTGTCTTGTGAGATTAATCTGGAGTGTGGGAGCACAAAATGTGTCCAAGGAGGATGAAGTCTACTTCTGGAGCCATGACATTGCCTCTAGAATACCTATGGGATACACTTGACCAAAAAACTGCTAGCACAATCATAACCTCCAGTCCACTGTATGGTGCAGTTAGTACTATCCAACCTAGAAACAGGTGTCTGTAAATAATCTGATGGTACATCCAACTTCAAGATCTTTCAACTTGCTGGGTTTGGATGTGTATGGACCTTACTAGCAGGAACAGATGGTTGATGAATGAGGTATGCCTATAACTTAGTTTGCTATATGACATATGGCACGTCTCTGCATCACTATTGTATCGAATACTAATGTACGCATAAAACTATGTATATACCACGTAGCCATAAGTACGTATGCATACACAAGTTTGTATTCTGTGCTTGAACTTATTTTGCTGAAATGATGTACTCGAAGATATTTCGTGCCATGAATCCTTTCTCTGAGACTATGGCCATACACTAAACTATGTAGTATGTACTGTGCAACTTCTGTAAATTACTTCAATACTAGACAGTCATCTTCAGTTCTTCTTCATCATGAATATAAGTGATCAATTTCAGTTTGAACATTTCTATTCCAAATTCTATCTAACTAGCTAAT